>CP137672.1:823443-899445 GCA_037976565.1 Mesocentrotus franciscanus
ATACTTTTTTGAGACATTACTTTCAAAATGATTGTAGCTAGGTCCCATCTCATTTTGATATGAAAATTGAATAGAGGAATTAGAGGGAAAATACACCCTGCTATCCAGTCAAGTTAGTGTTTGAGATGTAAACCAAAATATGATGAAAGATGAATGTTACATGTTACAAGGCAATTTTAATTTTGTGATTGAACATTGTGTTTTCTTATATCATTTCCCTGACAGCTGCTTGAGAACTACGGTGTGGACAGCGAGATCCTAGATACATTTAATTTTACATCGTACTCTCACTCAACGTCGATGGATATTCTCATACATGGACCCTTGTAATAAAGAAAAATAATCATTTTCACATAATCATTGCACGAAGGTGTACGTGAACCTTTGCAAATTTCTCTTTATAGAATGATAGACAATTCGTATTACATATCAAATCAGTATTAACAAACATATAAAACTTTCAAATGTCGTATTTTGAACGAGTTGAAGCGTTTGGTAAATATAGAATCAAGCATAATTTGGCACTCACATTACCACATGACAATGTTATATTCATTGATTGATTGACTAATGTATTTCATTAGTTTACAGGATAACTCATGATAAATAACTGTTCCCATTTACTACAATAAACCATTTTTTTAGTAAGTGATCACACAGATTTTGATTCATGAAAAATGATTTCGATGACGAAAAAAAAAACGTTACATCTCCATCATTATTTTATTATGCATTCTCTTGTTAAATCTTATGTAAGAGGCAATCTTGATATGTGGAATAAACAATAATACAATCAAACAAACAAACGTACAATGAACGGACGCTACATTTGAATACTCAGTGGGTTGGATTGGATTGGACGGTAATAGAGAAGGCTTCATTGGAACAAAATGTGTAAATATACTCTTCTTCTTTAAAAAAAACACAGCCATTTTTTACGTCAAGAGGTGACCGAAACAAATTTCACACTGAGTACATCTCAGAAACAAAATGATTATAATAATAATCATAATAATAATAATAATAATGATAATAATAATAATAATAATAATAATAATAATAATAATGATAATGAAAATAATGATAATAATGATGATAATAATAATAACAATATCATTATTAATAAAAAAATAATGATAATAAAAATAATTATAAGAATTATCATCATCATCAACTATGACCTAATTTAAAATATTGCGCCGTTTATCTATAGCAGAGCTATTCTGAAGCTCATTTTGAAATATAAAAATGTAATAAAGGAGAAATACAAAATAGACTACACAATTATACAAAGTTGTCGTGAATTGCATTAAATATGTCATTACTTACTTTAGTAAATCAGTGGCAGCTAAAGCATTTTTTCCTATTTGTTTTCCTTTGACGTAAAATTAGATTTGCACACGGCCTTTATACGTCGTGTGCATGTTCCATTAAGCCCGGGTCAATATCTTCTGCGACTTAAAGCATATGTTAGACAATGACTATCAACATCCCCTAATCATTGTCTTTTTTTATTGATTTAGTGAGATTAAGATTATGCGACGTAAACGATTCTCCATTAGAAGCTTAACTTGATGAAATAACATCTGCATCGTTCTCATCAAACATGGACTCCTTTGGATGAACCTCTAAGTCAAACTTTTGTCTCTGGGTTACAGAGGTAAGAAAGATGTGCTGGCTGATTATAACCCCATAACCATAAGTAATACCATAATCATTAATCATATCAATAATCATAACACATTGCTCTAACCGTAACCATAAATTTTCTATCCGTTCATACCATATTACTCATCATAAAATCTGCAGAGAAATGTATTCATGTACATGTACGAATATTTCGGGGATATTTGGTTCAAACCACCTTATATCTCATAAACTTTTCGTCCCATCTTACTCTATTTGCCTAAACACTTCACTACCCGACTGATTCCGACTATAGTGCCTTCTTCAAAATCCGTTTAACCAACGCGACATAATGAATCAGAACCACGATATGTTGAGGAAAGAAAATAATACTCAAGAGCTATATATTTCCACTTATTCAATATCCTTATGTATATTACAAGAACAGATATGTTTGAGAAATATTTCCTAAACAGGTAATATTGTAAGAAAACTAGTTAGAGAGAGAGAGAGAGAGACGGGGGGGGGGGCAAGGTAGCAAAACGTTTCATAGGCGTAGATTTACCATCAATCGAAGATCTGTACCGGAAAATGTCATTCTCTTCTCAAATTATTTTAGTAGTCTAAAACAGGCTTACATTGTCACTCTTTTAATTACCATTGTTATAAAGATGATATCCAAGTGTATACATAATTTTACCAACCTAATCAAATCTCTTTGATACCATTCAAAAGCTTGGGACTTGTATTAATGATATCAGGAAATGGATGGGCTGTAACGCCTTGAAGTTCAAAGGGAAGTCCACCCTGATATTAAGTTGGTATTAGTAAAAGCAGAAAAATGAGAGAAATGAAAGTTTGACCAATATCCGATTGAAAACAGAGGAAAGTGTGAGTATTGCGTAAGATGATTGTGAGCTTTCCTTTTTTTTGGACATGGTTGATGTCTGTTTGGAAGAACATCACAGAGGAAATGTCCCCTGAAAGATTACTCCTTCAAAATACCTCATTTTGGAAATATGACGAGACATAGCTGAAACTAAGACAAAGCTTTTATGCCACATGTTTGTGTAATCAAATATACCTCCGTGTGGAGTACATGTGATTTTGAGCAAGAATTTGTCGATTTCTTTTCATTTTGATTTTACGAAAACCGAACAGTATTCATTAATTCTTATTTACTGCATCATCAACGTTTCCAAATTTCTTGCAGATGGTTTCTTTTAAAATGTAGTTGCATGAACAGTATACTTAACTTTGTCTATAATGTCTATATGAAGCTGGAGATGCAATTTAAAATAATTAAATACTTTTATTGCATACCGGTTCTGGTAGTCAATGGGTTAAAGAACCTATGTTCCGAGCAATGCTCGAACCCATGACTTTCGTGCGTACAGTTCAGTGTTGTAAACTTCAGTATACTTTGACACCCCCCCCCCAAAAAAAAAGATACTATTTTTAGTGAGTAGTCAACATCATTTAGTATCTGACGACAGGCGCATCATACATGTCAGTATTCCCATTGCATCCATAGTCATTAGGGCAATTACGATGTATTAGAGAATACTGATGATATATCATGAAAAAGTATTTTAATCGCAAACTGATAAGCTGTCTTAACCGTTTGATTACGTATTTATCACGTGGTTATTGATCCGCTTAGCATTATTTTGTAAACAAGCATCTCATTATAATCATCCTCTGATTAAGAGAACGTTAGATAATGAAATATAAATGAGTCAAAGAAATCCATATAAAAGATTCAAACTTTTGTTCCTGGTGGAAAACCGGACGATAGGTTCTTCAAGATGAAGCTTTTTATTCTTGTCGCTCTCGTTGCTGCGGCTTCAGCCGTACGATATGATGGGTGAGTCTCTAATAATCACTAAACTTTATTTCATTGTGAGGGTTACTTCATTACCTCTGAAAATTTGCTAAAGGGACTATTAAAAAAGATATATAAATATACGCCATTGTAATCAGTTTTCATTAAGACTATTGTACGTACCAGGAGATAAAGACCAAGAGGGTGTTTACATTGCGAATGGATATAAGTGTAATAATAATAATAATAATAATAATAATGATAATAATATTGATAATAATAATAACAATTGATGACGCATTTTAACACAAGATTGACACCCAGAGTGTTTTTGTTAACTTCTTACGACCTGAACAACACATGATTATTTTATATTTATGATCTCATGATTTATCTTTTGCATTTTGCATTTTTCTCGTAATTAATTATATATATATCTTATGTCATTTATGTATATTGTGTATAGTTAAGTATTATACCATCAACTAATGAGGAGAGCTTCCTACAGAAACTCAGTTTCTTTTGGTAATCCTCAGGCATTAGTTGATGGCTTTTTTCCTGTTATTGTATTTATTATTGTAATTCGTTCTCTTGTGTTCTTTGTTATACTCTTTATGTTCCTAGAAATGAAATTAAATAAATAAAAACAAATAATAACAATTGGCCCGTTAAAGGGCAATCCAACCCTTGTAATATCGTTTTTATGTAATTGGAAAAAATAAGAGAAACAGAATGACGAAAATTTGAAATAAATCGGATCAATAATAAGAAATAATATGAGTGTTTGAAATATGAGATCAATAAATCTATGCGAATCACAAATTGGAAATATTTTTTACTGGATTGTGACGTACTCACGGACTACTCTCCCGTTTGTCGTGTTCCGAAAATATCAAAAAAATCTATTTTTATTCCTCAGCGCCTTCTCCCTAGGGGCACGTCTCAAAATATATTGTAGATAGCTTAAACCCCTAAAGGTTCTCTAAAAAGAAAAGACCCTCCTGAGCCATACATTTTTGTCATTTTGTGTGTTGGAACAAATGGGAAAGTTGTCTACCACTACATCACATTGACACTGCCGATTCAGGAAATTTAAAGTGCCCATACGTATAGTGATTACAACTTTCAAAATTCACTACTTTTTCATTTTTTGTCCGTTTCGTTCAAACTATCATCTATCTACTTCTCTAATTTTTTCTGCTTTCTTTTAGAGTAGTTTACTATTAAGGAAGGATTTACCTCTAATATTTAGAAAAGTGAAAAGTCATATTCCGGCAAAATACAACACTGGGTCCGTATAGAGCAATGTTATACTTCAAGCAGGAAAATTGTTTTTTCAATTCTTAATACTAAAAACTTGAGCTGGGCGTTGCTTCATTCAAATGAATGACTTTACCTGTTAGAGGAAATGTATTCCTGTTTAATGGCCAGAATAAAGAGTTATATGAATACAATGGTATATACATGAAGAAGAAAATAGCACTTAAGAAGTCTCCTCCAAACACAAAGTGTCGTGGAATAATCAATCGTAAGATTTTAAATGAAGTTGTACGTAGCGAAAAGAGCAACATTTGGAATCCCTAAAAAAATTAGTGATTCTTCAAAGAAATGAATGGTACCAAATGGTTTATTCTCGAAATCGATGTTGGTAATGATGTCGCCACGAAAGCAATTTGTGACAATAATGACTATTCCTCTTGCCTCCTCATAATCTGCATTAATGATATTGTTATAATCTATATGACTGTATGATTTAAGTAATGCTATGTTAAAAACTGATCAAAGCCAAATGGCATGTTGCTTAAAAACTTAGCAAAAGACATCTACTACCTTTAAGGCATTTATTGAGGGGGAAACTGAGAAGGCGTATCCCAAAATGTCAAAGGGAGGCGGGAGCAAAATATTCGAAAGCCAGAGAAGTCCAGCATCACTGGGAATACCACAAATATCATTGTAAACGAGATGATGAAACAAGAAATGTTTGACGGTTCCAATAAAATTGGTTATTTGATAGTCACGACTTCTTAAACCGGAGAAAAATATCCCTCAAAATTTCATTAATCGGACCATAAACAATTCTCCAAAGGAATACAGATTATTCTTTTACAACCATAGATCGCTGTGGAATCCTTTTCTTTTCATTCTTTAAAATTTGTTGTGCATTTATTACGTTTGTAACTGATTCTGATTATCTACTTGGTTTTGTATTATTAGTATTTTTTGTACTCTGTTTTCATGATTTGTTTCTATTTCTGTATTTCGTTTTGTTGTTCTGTATGTATATCATTATGTATATAATATCATTCTTCGCTTTCTAAAATGAATTGGAAATAAAGTTTTGAAATGAAAAGAAAAATATATTAAGAAAAAATGTTTCAATGCGTGTTTTCTCTTTCGATATTCCCATTAATGTATTCATTTCTATTAGTTACCAGGCACTTCGTGTGGAGCCACGGGATGACCTTCAGCTTGACTTCCTCAATTCATTACAGAAGGAACTAGAAGGAAAGGTAGGCAACAAGTGGTCACGGTTAGATCTCAGAGTGTGAACACGTCAGTATGATCACAGAGTGTGAACACCATAGCGTGATCACAGACTGTGAACACCTCAGTGTGATCACAGAGTGTGAACACCATAGCGTGATCACAGACTGTGAACACCATAGCGTGATCACAGAGTGTGTGCACCACAGTGTGATCACATGTTGTGTGCACCACAGTGTGATCACAGAGTGTGTGCACCTCAGTGGGATCACAGATTATTTGCACCACAGTGTCATCACAGAGTGTGTGCACCACAGTGTCATCACAGAGTGTGTGCACCACAGTGTGATCACAGATTATGTGCACCACAGTGTGATCACAGAGTGTGTGCACCACAGTGTGATCACAGAGTGTGTGCACCTCAGTGTGATCACAGATTATGTGCACCACAGTGTCATCACAGAGTGTGTGCACCACAGTGTCATCACAGAGTGTGTGCACCACAGTGTCATCACAGAGTGTGTGCACCACAGTGTCATCACAGATTATGTGCACCACAGTGTCATCACAGAGTGTGTGCACCACAGTGTGATCACAGAGTGTACGCACCACAGTGTGATCACAGTGTGCATGCACCATAATGTGATCAGGGAGTGTAAATACCACAGCGTTGTCACAGAGTGTAAGCACTAGTGTGATATCAGAGTGCAAGCGCCACAGTATGAACACCACAATGTGATCACAGAGTATATGCTGTGAAAACCATAGTATGATCAAATATTTAAAATTCAAGTGTGAACACAGTGAGTAAACATCAAAGCGAGATCACAGATTGAAGAAAAAAAAAACCACAAGATGAAAGCACTAAAATGAGTTTAAGCACTGCAATGTGATCACTGAGTGTAATGTGAACACTTTTACACTTTTAATGATGTAATCAAACTGTTCGCACAATGCGTAGTAGTGTGTCATTTCGGATAGGGTTGATATTCTTGTAACCAAACAGAAAATTACCTGCTGTTAAACTATGATAGTTAATCATGTAATGTCCTAGTTGCGAAGTAGTAATCAATTAATTTTCCCGTCCTTCCATAGATATCTTTCTGGTCTCAACCCCTCACCACCAAGCGGCCGACCGACATCGTAGTCCAACCTCGTTTCCAAGATGACCTCAAGGAAATCCTGGATGCCAAACAGATCAAGTACTCTGTCATGATCGATGATGTCCAGACCCTTATCGACTCTCAGTCCCGCTCCGACGATGATGTCAAGATCATGGCGGATTTCGACTACAGTGTCTACCACACATACGACGAGGTGAAGTTATCCTAAACAGAAATAAATTTAAGAAAAACAAAATTGAAAAGAAGAGCTTAAAATGTGAAAGTAGTATAATTTATTTTAAAAAAGAATGAAGCAACTTAATGTATTGAAAGGCAAAGATTGACAAGTGTATAATAATCTCAAACTGGCTAATTGGTCAAGACACGAAGATGTAAATTTCTACATTAAAAATATTACATGCCAATCAGATGCAAACGATGTAAACTGTCAATTGGCAAGAGTCTGTCTATCTATAAAGCAGAATAGATGCCGAATGGTTTCTTTCCTGTGCTACCAATTAACGTATACAACATTTCCTTCTCTTATCTTAAATCATTTGTGTACGTCATGTTATTTTGACTCGTCAATGGATGTCACCGATTTATACCATACACTGTAGTAATAAATAGTGTACTTAAACATTTTTAAGATGAATTTTATTTTCTATTATCTTCTGGCCTTTGAATGTCGTTTTAGTTTTATCATATGAATTTGTTTATTAGGTTTGATTATTTTGACTGTTATTTTTCACTCGTTTAATAGATCCAAACTTGGGTATTTGAGATCACTGCTGCACACAGCGCCATTGCTCAACAATTCCAGATCGCTACGTCTACTGAAGGTCGTGCTATCAATGCTGTAAAGGTAAGAAATAAAATCTTTACGATTACAACTCTTACTTTTGCTTTCTATCAACATGAACCATTTCAAATACGTGAGTCGACTTATTTGAGGAAAAACGAAAATGTATTATGTTTCTCTTGATAAAATCTTCTCATGTTCTTTGCCAGATCTAGATGAGTATTAAAACTGATGACGCTACCCTTTCATAAATAAGAACATATCATCATTATTTTTGTGTACTATTATCGAGATCTGTGTCATCCCCTAACTATATATCGGTTCGTCACTCTCTCTCTCTCTCTCTATTCACCGTTTCTTTCATAGTTCTCCCTCTTCCTCTCTAAAATTATTTCTCACATTTTCCTCAACATTCTTTCTTTACCTTCTAGATCAGCACTGGGGGTTTTGGTACAAAGAAGGCTGTCTACTGGCAGGGAGGTATCCACGCTCGTGAGTGGGTTTCGCCAGCTACTGTAATGTTCATCACTAAATCTGTAAGCAGTGTTCCTTATTAAGTAAAAATCGATTATGAGAGCACATTATTAAATAAAGGAAGGCTTCTGAAATCTTTACATCGTGAAATAGTCCTCCTAGACATAGACACATTGAAATTCGGAACAAACCTAGGTTTAGGATCGAATACATACCTGATGCGGATGATTGTAAGGCATTTTTTCTAAAGCGTTGCCTAGCACCAATGTGTTTATTGGGTCCCTAGCAGGATCTATTCCATGAAACACAATCTGCGCTTCGATGCGATACGGCTTTTTTCAAATATTTCTATTCCCCAAATTACACAATTTATCTCATTGTATTTCAATATAAACTAGTTCAATATAATGCAGTGGAATTCATTAGATCATTATGCCCATTCGCTTCAATCCGATTCAGTACAACTTACGAGCCAGCTCAATTAGAGACAATCCATTTCAAAATAATGTGATCGAACATTATGTTTGATCCTCGTTCTGACTGACTCTACTTTATCATTCCCCTGACAGCTACTGGAGAACTACGGTGTGGACAGCGATGTGACTGAGATCCTAGATACATTCGATTTCTACATCGTACCCTCACTCAACGTTGATGGATACGCCTACACATGGACTAGTGTAAGCATAGGCCACGAAATCGGGGGGGGGGGTAGAGGTGGCTGATGCCCCGCCAAAATTTCAAGGGGGCAAACTCGAGTTTGTCCTCTCTCTCTCGTTTCCTCCTTTGCAAGAAAATAGAGAAAAATATATAGCATCAGTTTCATTACAATAATTTATCTTTGTAATGGATAAAGAAAGCAGTTAATTTTTAGTGCACTCAAATACAAACTTTCGGCATTTCAGAATCAAATTGTCTCGCTCGGTCAATATGCGACCTTGAATATGAACACACATTGGTTATCAGAAAACTGTAAACACTCTTTCTACCATAGGCACCGGAATCAGGGGCGCTAAATTCTTCCATCTTACACACCGGAGTGTTTGGAAAAAATAATACATTAATAATTTTGTTCTGCGGCTTTCTATTGCTCTGAAATACAAAGTTCACCATTCTAAGACCGAGATTCCGGCATTAGATCTCTACGCCCTCTTACATGATTATAGATAGAAGCAGTGTAAACCTGTCAACCTCGTGTACTCAAGGTGTCAGAAGATCTATCCTTCTTTCAAGGGGATGAGAAATTGTTTTGATTCCCCGCCATTCTCAAGACCATGATTTATTCAGTTTAAAGATTAGCTCTCTGGGGCTGTAAATGCAATGTTTAAACATATTTTTTTTTTAAATTTTCAATAATTCATTTGGCCCTCAAAAAGACCTTTCTAGAAAAAAAAAATTGTGTTGTATTGGCAATACATCAAGCATGTACTAACAAGATCAGAAAGTATTAACAGTAGCAAAGCGTTCCTCAAACAGAGTGACACGAACTTGTTTATGAAATAATACATTTTCGTTCATAATGGTGTCATCATTATTTTCATGATATTATAGGACCGTTTGTGGAGAAAGACTCGATCATTTAACAGCGGTAGCCCTTGCCGAGGAGTAGATCCTAACAGGAACTATGAGTATAAATGGGGAGGTACGTACAAATAGGCTATTGCCAGATAGTTTTTCACCCACGATAATTTCATAAATTCAGTTGCCCTTATTATATTGGCAGATCTATACCGGATATTGTAAACCTACAATACTAGCTACATGTAGTTTGATACTATAATTGTTTTGCAAATCATTATTAACATTTTCTTTATACTCTCATTTCTAACTTTTTGTTTAGGATTTATTTCCGTTTACCCTGATCGATTTCAATTTCTTTACTGATGCCATATATGCCTCTTTTTTGTATAGATATGCACGTATATTATAAAGAATAATTTACACAACTCTTCACTTTAATGTGTGGAACAAGCAAAGAATAAGTGTGTGTGTGAGAGAGAGAGAGAGAGTTTATGTGCTATTTTCTAATTCAGTTTATCATTACCCGAAGTTTAACTTATCTGTCCAACATGTATGAGCAGTGTTTTTAATAATTAAAATAAAAGAGTGTACTGTTAATACATGGTAAACGTTTGCACAAGAAATCAATGGCGGGTTGGTGCTATTAAGGACTTTACGTAGATAACTTATTGACCAAATTGCCCGATTCATCCACAGTTTGATATGTTACGTATACTCCCCCACATTGCCAATGCTGTTAATCAATGTGTCTGTCTTAATTTAGGCGAGGGTGCCAGCATGAGTGCCTGCTCAGACACGTACCGTGGCCCTAACGCTTTCTCTGAACCAGAGATCGCTGGTTCCTCCTCTTGTGTGTATTGGGTTTTTACAGACGTGTATCAATCAGATATGATAATTTACGTCTGGGGACCGACCTTTAACGTCACCATCCGAAAGACGCGATTCAGTTTCGAACCTGCGTCCTCGGCTAAATCAGTTTGTAACTTCCACTGTTAGCTGGATTACAGGCGCACGCCACAACGCCTAGTTCATTTTGAACGCTCAGATAACTTAATGACCAAGCTGCCCGATTTATCCACAGATTGATATGTTGCATATATTCCCCCACATTGCTAATGCTGTTGAATAATCAATGTGTCTGTCTTAATTTTAGGCGAGGGTGCCAGCATGAGTGCCTGCTCAGACACGTACCGTGGCCCTAACGCTTTCTCTGAACCAGAGATCGCTGGATCCTCCTCTTTCCTTTTGAACGCTAACCAGGAGTTCGTTTGCTATATCGACTTCCATAGTTACTCTCAGCTCTGGCTCGCTCCGTGGTCATACACGGCCAGAGCTCTCCTTCCAAATGACAAGGATGATCACGTAAGAAATTAACGATTAGGAATTGTGATGATGGATGATGCAAAGAAGGACGGTGATGACGATAATGGTGGCAGTGAAGATGGTGATTGACCTTGAGATAATGGTGCTGATGACTCTTGATTATAATAATAATAATAATCTTTTAAAGTCCACTCCAAATTTTATTAAACCGAAAATGGAAATTCTTTTTGCCCAATTGATCGTGAGCCCGGCAGCCACTGAGCAGCGCCAGATCGACATTACTCTATCCCCTTATTGTTGAACGCCAAACAAGGTAGCAGCAACTCCCATCTTTTAACGTCTTTTGGTATGACGCGGCCGGGGTTCGAACCCACGACCTCCCGGTTGTGAGGCGGACGCTCTACTGACTGAGCCAACACACCGGTGATGATGATGATGATGACAATAATGACGAATGATGATAATGATGGACGGATAACGACGATGATTATGATAAACGGAGGTGAAAATGCTGATGAGGATGCTGCTCCTGTTGATTATGATGACAATGATTATGTTGAATGTGATGATGGTTACGATGATGATGGATATTGATGACAATCGAGATAATGATGATTATAGGCATAGTAGATGGGGATGATCATGATGATAATGATAATGGGTCTGGATCGTAAAATAGATGATGATGAGGAGGAGGAGGAGGAGGAGGATGAAGACCGATGGATGGTGATGGTGCTACTTTTGCTGATAATGATGAACATCGTGGTCATGATCATGGTTGTCGTCATGGTCGTGGTCATGATCATGGTTGTTAAAATGAGGCAAGTTATGATGTGGTGATGCTGGTGAACATGAGGATTATACTGTGATAATGGTGGTGATTATGATGATGAAGATTATGACGATGATCGTGACAGCAATTTGGTGATAATGACTATCAGAATGATAGGGATAATTGTGAAAGAAAATGTTCATCTTCAACTGTGCTTATTAGTGATGACAATGTGACAGCAGGTAACATGTCATGTCTTTACTTTGTTCGTGATGAAGGTAACATTCTGCAAGCTGATGACAATAGCGATTTAGAACACCACTGAAATTTCGATGGAACATGTTGTACGGCTACAATCGTATTATAAGATATTTTTGTATCATATTGTATCATCATCAGTTTTTTCATTGTTATTATCATTATTGTCATTATTATTTGTATTATCATCATCATCATTATTAGTAGTATTATTATTATTTTTTATTATCATTATTATTGTCATTAGTGTCATTATTATCAATTCTATTTTTCTTATTATTATAATTATTATCATTATTATTATCATAAGTATTGTATTGTACGATTTATCAACATAGTAACAATATTAACAAACAACAATCTCTTGCTGTGTACAGGATGAGGCTGCAGCCAAGGCTGTGAATGCTCTGCAAAGTGTGTATGGTACCGAATATATCTATGGACCTTCTGCTAGGACACTCTGTAAGTTACCATGGTTACAACTATCTATAAATACTCAAACATAGGAGATGTCATATTAATTTCTACTTTAGAAAATGAAACTTTTAAATTTCATACGAATAGGTATTCTGAAGACGTAAAAGCGGGGAAATATTTATCGAGCCTTTGCAAGAGCAAAGAGTAATAATAATAAAATAGCAGCTCAGAATTGGGCATCCACCTTTTCGCCATTTTTAATGTTAGTTCATGTTAGTTTTTTAAATACCTTTGAAGCTTGTTAATAAAATATCCTGATTAGAAGAAAGACACGCAAACGAGCAAAACGGAAAGCATGTTTACATGACATCGTAACAGAAGTAAAGTTAATCTCTATAGCCTGATGATAATGTATTACTTTTTCCTTCTCTAGAAAAGCAATTTTATAACAAGGGCGTAATTCCTTTATGAATGAAAAAAAGTGAAGTAGAATTTTCCTAACTATCTCAAGTCAACAGCATACTTTAAGGAATAACTTCCTTTTGATTTGAAAAGAAATATAATAAGTGTACATACATGTATATGAATAAACTTTCCAAAATATCAATATTTCTTGTCTTAGGATCGGACTTGTCCAAATATATATTGTCCAAATATACATTAAATTTGGAGGGGAAAAGAAGTAGCAAACTGTGGTTATGGTAGTGATGTCATTAACAGCCGCAAGACTAGCCACCGACTGGTTACCGACTTGGCTCTTTAAAGTACCGTGACATTTTTATATTACAATCAACACTCTGACAATACGTTTTTGACATTTGGTTTTTAATAATATTGTAATTTATCTCCAAATCCAATGAAAGTCACTCGACAGGCGCGCAATAGCCTTAAAATATTAAAAAATTATTGATCCCCCTTTCTTTCTTCAATCCTTAACAGACGCCGCCTCTGGATGTAGTGAAGATTGGGGCTACGCCACTCTGGGGGCAAAGTACTCGTACGTGGTGGAGCTGAGGGATACTGGAAGGTACGGCTTTCTCCTCCCTGCTAACCAGATCATCCCGACTGGTGAGGAGACATATGAAGCTGTAAAGGCACTCTGCAAACATATGGCGGCAGAATACATGTAGATCATTCAGCGACCATTTCTAACAATCTTCAAAAACACTTATCTGGACTGTAGCAATCTTGTATGAAATGGATCACAGATTAAAATAGATGTCATGAAAATTTGTTTTCTCTCTCTTTTCTCTCTCTCTGCACTGCATAATTAAATGTCGTCTTATGTAAGAATTATTTCGATGCCTTTATACCGCATCTGACGTTTTCTTTAAGCGTATTGAATGGATCGGTCTAACATTGGCATGAAATAATCATATCATCAGTTATTCTTAGTTCAAACATAGGACGAAATAATTATACCCACAGTTGTGTATGTAAATGTATATGATTGTTAACGGAAAGAAGAAAGAAATATATTTGAAATCCTTACATGTGTTAATGTTGTGTTTTTCTTGTGTATGTAGGGTGAACGTGAGTGTGTGTGTGTGTGTGCGCGTGCGTATCTTTATGACGCAATGGTGTATCATTGTTCGTCTTTTAAATATTTATTGCAAGTGTAGATTCCATTAAACATATATAAAGGAATGAAGAATAAGATGATTATACTCAGAGTTCGCTCCTGGTGTCATGGATGATACACATTAATAATACATGTAAGTTAATGCCCCTCCTATGAACTTCAACAATTTCAAGTACGAGAAAAACAACTATTATTTAACTCTTGTAACTCTAAAGATACCAAATGGCAGATAACATGCACGAATATACTTTCTGAAACTAGACGTGTTGAAAACGTGATGCAAGTATATGCCTAATCATCGATGAGAAAACACCAGCCTGTTAGCAGTTTTTCTTTGGCTGAAACTTGAAATAAGATAATGTCAAAATGATTGATGGATTATTGATAACGATACAACATAAGGGGTTATACTCATATTTAATAGCTGGGCTTTATAATATTCATATGCCACGTATGAACGATTCATTCGTCTCGTCTGCAAGAAAGCAATACTATTTGAAATAGGTGAGGGGGGTGGTGACCTCAGCATCATGACCATTATATTACGCAGTGCACGCTAAAGCCCATTTTTGTAATTCTTATGACATGTGTTTTAAGAAAACACTACTTAAAATATGATTTCAATACATTCGTTATCCCGATATTTTAAACACTTATCTCCCTGCTTCTAAAGTGTATTGTATTCAATCTGTAGTCCCAGAGCTAGAGACAATCGCAGAGGGTATGATCATATTGTAAACCATCACAGATGTATTTAAAACATATCGAGGGTTTTACCAATGTGAATACACTGTGGCCATGAGGATATTCTTATCCCTATAAATCTGAGTTCATACCCAAATTCTAGTTTTGTGCATCCATTTTGTTCATGTTGTTGTTGTTGGTGTTGTTGTTGGTGGTGGTGGTGGTGATGGTGGTGGTGTTGTTGTTCTCTGCATTTTCTTCTTATATTTTATCCAAACGATGAACTTTCATGGGCCATAACATCGCACTTAATATCAGCGACTCTCCACATAATTGTGTTATAACCAATAATTATGCCATTGGCTTCAACATAATTTTATTAACTCCCATTCAGATATGAGGCAGAAAAACACTTTAAAAAAACCGCGGGACAGCACAGTTACAGCACCTCGTTTGAACGAGGTTTGATCCTCCCCTTTTTCATCCTTGCTCCGCATCAATTGTAATTCTTCTGATATAACAACAAGACTATAATGTTTTGTGCCTGTTCCGATTGAATTGTTGAAAGAAAGCTGAATGAGAAAGCAGTTTTATAAAGAAATGTGTGAATGATAAAGGGTCAAAGGAAAGATGGAGTAGGAGGCATATACGAACGTGAATGGGCGAAAAGGGTGAGTGTGTGCGTCATGTACACGTTTGTGCGCGCGTGTGTGTGTGTGTTTTGTCGGTGTTGGTGTTGGCGGGGGTGTGTGAGGGCATTCCTGTGTGAGAATCGAATTTCAATGATTTAGTAGTAAAACCTGATCGCGGCATATCTTTAAACAAAAAATGAAATAAACACAGAGGTTATAATGGAGGAACAATTGATTAAGTTGAAAACAACTAATTAATAAGAAGAAATATTTTTTGCCCAAAAGTCAGTAAGACATCATAGCCCATATGTTTGGATCTCCTAACCAAATGCAATAAGGCAATTTTCATCTCTCTTAAAGCATCTCTAAAAAAAAACACATTATATCGCAATATCAACATAATTGATTTTAACATGCAATAGGCAATTATTGATATCACACATTTTGGTCACATTGCAAGTCATTTTTGCTATTCTTTTTTTTCTCCTTTATTTAAAAGGCTACATTCGTTTCTACTTCACCATACAACACGCGCGCAGACACACACACACAAACATCCACCCGCACACACACACACACACACACACAATACACTCACAAACTCATACAAAAAGATCGTATGTACACATTTTCATTTTAAATTTCACCTAAAGATATTTTTTTTTGAGGCCGTCGCTTATAATTGCAGTCTCCTGCACTTTTTCAATAGATAGTTTGGATAACACTTTAAATTTAAATAATATGTTACAGAAATATTAAGTTCGTTATTATATGTATATTTTTAAATCACATTCCGACATGAAGTTATTATTGTTTGTATATGTGTATTATACCTTACATTTACATTTTTCTTTTTCATTCAGTTATTGTATTTGGAGAAAAAAATTATTCATATTATATATTATTTAGAGTTTATGCAGGCATGCTAATGGGATGGATATTGCAATTATATAATATAGTAAGAATGACTGCTATGAAAGGCATATTTGTTTTTATTGGCTCTCGGGGAGGTTACATCGTGCTATCACCCCTCGGCACGCCTCGGGGTGATAGCACGATTTAACCTCCCCTCGAGCCAAAAAAACAACTATGCCTCGAATATTTAAGCAGTCATTATAACTTTTATATACTGAAAACAGGGTCATAGAATACAAGTTTGTGCGACTTACTGGTCAATCATGGTAATCAAGTTTGTTTACGCTATCAAGGTCTGTGTTGATAAACTTGCAGGTAGCTTAGTTGGCCATTGAGATTGCACGCATATATCCCTATGCAGTCTACGTGCATTGCGCGATCATGCCAAATTGGTCAATGTAATAATTTCCAAATCGAGATTCAAACCTGTATTGCTTGTGATCCTGAAGGTGATACTCAAAAAATGAGGTGTCATATGAAAGAGCAGGTTTATCTCTATATTTCCAAAGGAGCGTCATCTCGTCATTACATGTAAATCTAGGCCTAGCTACAATCGAGATCGACGGTCGTCTGCGCTGTGTTTGTAGCAACCAAATTAATCGCACAAAAAAGGATATAATACCGCGCTCCGCACAAACTAAGTTAATTAACACGTAAACCAATGGGGATCGCAGGAGGATGAGGGTACAAATTAATGAATATTCCCTGTGAGCGGGCTACGAGGGTACAAATTAATGGATATTCCCTGTGAGTGGGGCATGGCTTAAAATCACGACTCCAATTTCGACCAGTCAAATGGCTAGATTTCTAAAGTGAGGTATATAATACATTCTATAATTAATTCAATAAGACATTTTGGAGTTGAGTAAATATTATTATTACTTATGAGGTGAAAAATATCAATGTAAATATTGAAAGAAGTTCGGTGTTTTGCCTAATATCATATTATACTGTATATTGGCCTTTAATGTAATGAGAAACACAAATTCATTATTGAATATAATAAGCATGTAATAGAAAGCATAAGAAGACACTAGCATTATTTATCAATATCAATATCAACGTCTGTTGTGTCTATCACTACAACAAAGTTCGTATTTGTAAGCCTACTTGGCTGACCATAAAAGAAATAATCATTACGTAAATGATGCGCACATAACCTCGAAATCAAATATTAACAGAGGCCTACATAATTATTAATATTGAAGAATTCACTTAATCATAGGAACGGGACCCCCGTACTCCGGGCTTGGAGAAACTATAAACAGGACCAGAAATGGTCTTAATCTTCACTTGTCTCTTTGTCACCATCGACGTCAAGACTGAATTTCATCATGAAGCTCTTGATTCTCTCTCTACTGATCGCTGTAGCTGTAGCCGAGAAGGTTCGCTATGACGGGTGAGTTTATTCTCAATCTTATCATATTTATTTATTTATTTATTCATTTCTGATATTTATACAGGGTGGCACAATTATGGTGGTCTTCCATGTTTACCTGCCCTGTTAAAGTGTTAACGCCTATAACATTAATTAATACGATTGCAGAACTTGAGAGAAATAAACCAAAGTATATCCCGCACAAATCATGTTGCATTACGTAATGCGTCATTGCAATCTTCACACATTCTAATATTCGTTGGACAAGACTATTTAATTTGCCTCAGGTTATATTCGGTCTTTGCGATTGCGTTTCATATGTAGAAAGTATTTTTCATCAGTATCAATTCTAATTAATTTCACCATTATTTTACTCTTTGGAATTTTCCATATAGTTGTGTAAATTCACATGGTTTTATTTCCCCATAAATTTTCATTATCGATTTAACCACTCGCATATACGGGCCAATTGCGCAAGGATACTGACGCCGCTTGCCCAAATATCAAATTTCAAATCTGTGTTACTCTATTATAGGTATTAATATAATACTGACATAAAATATGCTACATGAGATAGAAAGGAACTACATTGTACCGCATAGCCCGAAAATTAGATAATGGATGCCCGAATATTGAGAACCATCGCAAATTGATAGAAATTAAGGATTTTGGCTGTTATCATTACGATACTTGCATAGGTTTTAGAATAAACAATTCAATGGTGTGGATATTCCCTTATTCCAGTTTTACTGTCGTTGGCTCTATGTACTTTACCGGCTCTCTTAGCCTTCCCTCTCTTCCTTATGTATTTTCTCTCGCCTTATTAAAATATGCCATTGGTAGTTTGTGTCTTCAAATACTCTTCATGTAAATGAGTACTATGAATGAAACCATACAATTTCCACGCTTGATGCTACTTGATTGTTAATATACACTCATTAAGATAAATACAATGGACACGCTTTATTGTTCAGAGATTTCATATAAATCGCCGATAAAAAGGAGAATTAATACTCTACCAACACACCATCAATTCAGATCAAGTTTTTAACTTTAACTCTTTGATGGGCAAATTCATGTAACCGTTAGAAAGTCTGATTAAGAAAATTCCCCCAAATAGAGCAAGCAGCCATTCAAATGTTAATGAACATCTGCATCTGTAAGACATTCTTACATTGAAACATTGAAAAGCATCTGGCTGTCAACTGTAGTCTCAGGACTACTTGGTTTTTACAATCACTGTCAAGATGCTTCTCCTATCGTGTTTTTTCATAATTGTTATTTTTTTCTTCATTTTTTCATTTGACTGTACAAGTTGTAAATGCTCATCATCATTTTGAATCGCCAGATGCCCCATTTTTTGCATTTACTTTCAGAGACTCAATTATTGTAAAATGGCTATACTCACTCAATTGTGAATGGTATGATTTCAGTTGCATATCATCTTATAGAGTATTAAGAGTATAAGTGTTTTATTTATATTTATGAAAGATAAGTTTATATTTTAACATTTATTTCAAAATCCAAACTCTAAATAGTGTCCACTGAGTGGATTGCTGAGTGTATTTATCAAACTTTTAGTGTACTAATTTATTTACGTTTCATACATTTAGTGTAACATTCACATTGTGCTATAATTGCTACATTATTGATCTTCTTATTATCTTTTATTTCTTTTTTCTCGTTATGTTTGTTACTCTATTTGTTTTTGTATTTGTAATTGTATCTCTGACCCTACCTATTATCACGTGATGAGAAATATTTATCTTCTTCTAGCAGAGGACCAGGTCATTTTTCCTGTAACTTCTTTGATTTTCTCTCTCTCTGAAATAAAGATGATTTATATAATTATATCATTTTCATTAACTCAGCTACCAAACTCTTCGCATCGAACCCAAAGGCACAACCCAGAATGATTACATTCACCACTTAGCTGAGGCATTGGATGAGAAGGTAATTATAACCGTCCGTTAATATTGCAGTGCGGTAGAGTGTCAGTCGATTGGTTTATAATAATGGTGATGATGATGATGATGACAATGATGATGATGATTACAATGATAACAATAATATAATTAATAATAAATTACAATAACAAAAACAATAAAATAATAATAATGATAATAACAATAATAATAGTAAAAATAATAATAATGATATTCACTATAATACGATGATAATTGTAATAATAAAATTAATAATAATAATAACAATAATTATAATAATACAATTAATAATAGGTGTCATTCAGTCCATATTATAAATAACTTAAGTCGAATTTTTGTGAATTACTATTTCCCAGAAATGCAGAGGGTTGGTCCAAAGTGCCATAGGCGCGGGGCAGCTGATTGAGAAAAGGAGGAGCTGATATAAATCGAAGTGAATATGCATGGGAGATGTATTGGGGACGGTAGATTTGAGTTTTGGGTGGGGTGGATGGTTAAAGGTATCAGCGTTACGTGGGGAATGGTATCACCTACGGGGTTCTTGATGGGAGTTGGTAAGGAAAGGTATCACCCCAGGGGTTCTTGATGGGGTGGAGGAGTAGGGAAAGGTACCACCTTATGGGTTCTTGAAGGGGTCGGTGGGGAAAGATATCACCTTAGGGTTTGTTGATGGGGTGCGTAGGGAAATGTATCACCTTAGGGGTTCTTAATGGGATGGCTGGGAAAGGTGTCACCTTAGGGTTCTTAATGGGGTGGGTGGGGACAGGTGTCACCTTACGGGTTATTGGTGGGTGTGGGTGGGTAAAGGTATTAATATTGAAGTTGTTTATGATAGTTGATGGAGGTATAAGCTTAGTGGTTTTGGGGCTTTCAATGAAGACACGATCTCTAGTTTTATCTTTTAAAGCTAAACACTTACCGATTACGATGTACCGTTTATGTGGCTCACCGGGTCATTAATAGTTAATAGTCATTAATCATTAATGTGCTCCGAAATAATAATAATTACTTGTACACATTTGTATGGAGTTGGTCCGTCCTGCTCTATAGTGAGGAAATGTTATTAAACATCCTTAACATTATTTATAGTTGGTGAAATATCATGAGCCCCAGTCCTAAAAGTTGTATCCCTCTTCAACATTACAATTGATGATCTAAAGTTTGATAAGAGAGGTAGTTGTTTTCTTTATTTCTTTTAATTTAATATAACAAAACGTCCACTTATACTCTCACTTTACCCTTTTATATTTAGTACGACTTCTGGGCTCACGTTCCCAATGCTTACACCGATGTGATGATGGCACCAAACCTGGTAGGCGGTTTGAAGTATCTCCTAGACTCCCATGATATCGACTACCATGTCATGATCGAGGACGTCCAAACCCTCATCGATAACGAAAGAGACGTTCTGCCAACTGCGGGATTCAGTTATGATCAATACAACGATTACGATGCGGTATACCATAAACTATACTTATAATCTTTTTGTAAGAAACGTGCTTTATGTAAGTGTACATGTAAATAATATAATGATGGTTGAATGGCACAGATAAATGAATGAAATGGATTATCATATTAACGTTTATTTCTTGCCTCAAATCAATTAAAGCCTTTCGTCTTGGTATCTTCTTTTTACGATTTAAAGTCATCTGGATTTTTCCTTGCAATATGAAATTACATGAGTCTGATATAATTTCTATATCAACAAAATCTATTTGTACATTCATAATGACCTTCAAAATAATTTATTAAAATCAAATCCTATCATGATATGATTACACAAAAACACAAGCCAAGAAAAAATAGAGGTATATGCTAAACCTCAACTAAACGAAGACAAATTGTAGAAAAAACACAAATACTGAACATAATTCTGGTCGCATTACATTCGACAATATCCCTATTATCACAAAGTGTGAACAGCTTTGAAAAAAAGGGAATATACAGGTAACTGAATAATGCTGCAATTTGCATTTCAAGTTTAAAGAGCATCCATCCCTTCTCTCTCTCTCTCTATCTCTCTCATGCCAGATACAAGCATGGGTATATGACATGGACAGCCAGTTCTCTAACGCTGACAGGTTCCAAATTGCTACCTCTTCTGAGGGACGTGCTATCAACGCTCTCAAGGTATTTATCTTTCATTCAAATGATGCACACATGTTTGTTATATCACGTGTGTGACTTTGCTTCGGTTGACAACGAATGGTTTATTCGCTTGCATCACCACTGAAATCTAGATTCGATATTTCTTCATAAGGTTTATTTAGCTCTGTGAACTGAACTTTGGCGGTTCTTTTGTGTCAGAATCACGCCGTACAAAGGCCACGCTAAAGAGAGTTTAGCCTAAACTGATGATAATAAACTCATCAGAATATTTTAAGGGGTTATGTATAGGGTTAGCCTAAACCCCCCCCCCCCCAATACTTTGTTAGATCATCAATATCACAATAAATAGGCAATTTTTCTATAGAAATAGGACTTTGTTTTGAACAGAAAATCCAATAAATTAGCAAGTACACAATATCAACTTTTCTACAGATTAGCACTGGCAGCGGAAGGAAGGTAGTCTACTTTCAAGGCGGTATTCATGCCCGTGAATGGGTCTCTCCAGCTACTGTTATGTATATGACAAACGAGGTTAGTCTACTTTTAAAATTGATTCACTCATTCATTTGTGCCTTACATCAAAACTGGTTTAGCTTTATGCAGCCATATAGTTGCTACATACTCCGCTCCGCGCGGTTCACTTGCTCCATTCCCTAATAAGAGCATACACGCGCCGCACGCAACCCCCATACTATATCATGTATTTCACATCGCTGCCTCGTTACACAGCCAATAAGAGGAAGTGTGACAGGAGAGAGAAAGAAGGATGGAGGGGGTTTGGCTTGTGAATTATACCGACAAATTCATTTTTGTTTAAAGCTCTTTTCTTTAGCCTTTGAATGAGACTATTCAGAACGTCATTGGTGTAAATATTCATAACTGAATGACACACGCCTAAAACACTAAAACAACAACAACAGCGGTGGCTGTTCCAATAACCAAAAATCCTCCCTGTGACTGTTGAATCAGCAAGAGCAATAATTTTGATTTAAACATTGAATTAAAGGTATAATATTGTGGTTATTAGTCTCTAACAATTGTAATAATGACAATTGTTTATTATAATAACAGTAATAATAATTACAAAAATACGACACCCAAAAGTCCACTCTAAAGTTTATGATTGTGCGTTACTACCATACTAAACAACGTATTATTCTGCATGAAGCTCAGATGTCGACTCAGGGTCGGTCGGCTTAAGGTCGCCCGACCCCAAGTTAATTATCAGGTGGGTATTTCCATTGCTGCATGTTAATTGTATATATACTTTCATACATACATATATATATTCTAGTTTATTTATATTTGCTGATGTGAGAGGTAAATTTGCTAAAGTACTTTATGACTTTGAGCAACTGAAAGTTGTCTTTTTATATTTGCAAACTCCAATTCAATGGCTCATCACATTGGCCATGAAAGAGATAAATAATTAAATGAAATCAACAAGATAATTATTCGTTAACATATTACAACTCTTCATCCCTTGCCGTCAACCGCGACTAGCTGTTGACAAACTATGCTAATGGTAATTCGCAAGAAACAGCTCTCCTCGAAGAGTTTGACTTCTACATCGTCCCATCACTCAACGTAGATGGATATGTTTACACTCATACCGACGTAAGTATTGAACTATCTTCATGTTCCCAATCGGACTTTTTTTGTTAGGGGTGATGTTTTTTAAATATTTTTTTGATGACAAGCTCGCATTAGCGTATCCAGGATTCTCTGCCTGGAGGGGGAAGTGGCACCAGTCCGAAAAATATATAATGAGCAAACAGAAACAAAGACAAAGGTCAAAGGTTCCCCGGAACAAAATCCACGACGGGTCGTTATGTTCTATTTTTCAAACTGAAATTTGCCTTCTAACAATACAGTTGACAGTGAAAATTGAATCAAAACTATGTAATGAAAAATTTGTTATTATTTTGTAATGCTTTGATTTATCTTTTGATTGACTGATTGCTGTATATGATTTAATTGATTTATCTTCTCATGGAAAATCTAACAAAGTGATTCATCGTATTATGGAATTATACCGTGTGAGTCAAAACAAAGTTTACACCTAGAAAATTGCTAATTATTTTAAAAATCATCTATGAACAGTAAATTATTATACATCTTATGAAAGAGTGTTTTATCCCAAATCATTTAGTATCATTTTTGTGTGGTATGTGTTCACGCTTGAATGAATAGGAGGCATTGTTTACGAGAGTGCAAAAATCGACTTGCGCCAAAGTGATGCATACAGCATGTACTATGTTAGGATTAGCGGGGTGAGAGAATTAATTGAATGTATCAAATGAAATGCATTGCATATGCTTTTTGCAGAAGCACACACGCACACACACGCGCACACAAATGTTCGTTGATATTTTATATTCGATAATTGATATGTGTGGCATGATTAATTTTGTTAGGGATGTTATTTGGATCTGCAAAAAACGATTTAATACCCGAATCATAATTGTTTTATTTAAACATCACACAAGCAACTTTGGCGCAAGTCGATTTTGCACTTTTTTATTACCACCCCCTAAAAAAAGATACTTCACGGAAGTCATGACCTCTTGGTTTTTAAAAGTGAAACTGTTTTAGTTGGTGATTCGTTTTAAGGAACTAAAGTCAAGTTACATTTAAAGTGTACACCCCATCTCGATTTAAAGGATCGATGCTTATATGCATTACTACGTGAGATGTGCCATCTACTGTTGCTCGATAAGATGCACTGTTTCAAATGAAAGGTCAGCCTTTAAACTTTGGCCATAAATGTTTTGCGTCTGCAAAAGTTGAAATTAGGAAGACAACCTATCCTTTTGTAATATTACACAACTAACGTAAGGTGCAAATTATTCAAAGTCACCCTTTTCTTATTGGGCAAAATATTTCAATTCTTACTTGCTCATTTCCTTCACACACACGCTCACCATCTCATTATTTCTCCCTATTTTAGTATCTCCCCGACGGACCTATCTAACATTTTATATTCCTTTCCACCTTTATACAGGACCGAATGTGGAGGAAGACACGAAGCAACAACGCTGGCTCTGTATGCGTTGGTGTCGACCCCAACCGCAATTACCAATATCAGTGGAACCGTAATTATCATTATTCATTTTTTACACATAATAGCTTTTCTCAATTGTGCGGGAGGAAAAAAACTGATGAACGTTACTATTTAGATTATAACAATAGTAGGCCTGGTTTTTAAAACGATGATTAAAACCAAGAAACAAGATAATAATTATTTTACGGTTAAATATCATGAAATACATTTCAGCAGAGGCGCCCATATAAATAGGATGTATGTGTGAGTGACACTCCCATTCTAGATTTTCTCTTTGACTGAAATAGAATTTTTGAAAGTTTGTCGGAACATCACCAACATGGATGATTTTGTTTTTCATTATTTGTTTTTGTTGGATGAGAACTTTTTAACTTCTGCCGCTAAATTGGCAAATTTGGAGACCGGGTGTGAATATCAAAGAACTTATTGTTCTTTGTTGGAATACTTTTGACAAATCTGTCGGCAAAGTTGGTCTGACATTCCGATTCGAAATGCTTTGGCAAAACTCCAGACAGTAGGCGGCTTTGGAAAGCAAATTTGCGGTATTCCATTTGATAAAAAGATAATAAATATTGCTTTTAATACTGCTGCAGGTTTCAAGTGCCCATCGATTACTTTAAATATCGTTTCTTTTTCCTGTCATTAATGCAGAGGGATCTGGATCCAGTGGGAATCCGTGCTCCAGTACATATCGGGGGACAACCTACCATACTGAACCGGAAGTCTCCATGACTACTGAGTATCTGTTGAAGCTCAAGAACCAGGGCAAGACAATTTCATGCTTTATCGACTTTCACTCCTACTCACAGCTTTGGCTTTCCCCATGGTCTTACACAGCAAGCAAACCAGCACTATACTTTACGGACCAAGTAAGCTGTGTTTTTTTTCATCATGAATTATGACCCTTGATTTAATCAAATCATTTTGTTGTTTTGTAATTCGCCTGGTCGATGGACGGAGATTGGGGCCGGATATTATTATTATTATATTAATATATTATATGTCTTATTTACCCATGGTAGCCTCATCAGTATTAAAACTGTTTTTCTAGAGGGCCCTGCAAATTTTACTACTCCAGCTTTAGCCGAGCTACCCCGAGAAATGCTATATCGTGTGTATTTGGGCAAAATACGATTGGAGTGCAATTTTCCGCAGTCAATAGTCAAGGCATGCGGGGTTTTTCCATTCGTTTTTTTGTTTGTTTATTTGTTTGTTTGTTTATTTTTGAGCAAGGAATTAGGGCCATCGTTTACTAAGTCCTATGAGAGACCCCAAGAGAGTGGGTCATGGTCAAGGTCATGGTGAGTCAATGTCACCGTCACAAATTTCTGTGCACCTCTCTGGGTCCGGTCTACGATGGATTTCGAAGAAAATTTGTGCGTCTGACGCACGACAATGCACTTGTTTTTAGGAAATCAGGACCACAAATTCTACTTGGCCGATAGTGGACCTAGAATCTCTTTCCGTTGAAGTTTTTTCGTAGATTTGTGATTCTCTTTGGGCTCCAAACAATTTTAGAGTTGTTGCCGAAAAAAAACATTTTTGGGCAATGGGCATAATTTGCATAAAATCCGAAATTCTCACTGCTCAACAAATAACACAAAATGTGTAAACTGATACACGTACTAATACCAAAGGCGCGCGCTGTTGAATCTGAAGAGCTTGTTGCATGGAATAAAGAGACCCAAAGAAAGCATGTTTTATCAAAACTCTCGCCACATTTTGCTCCCAAATTGGTACTATGATTAAAACAAAATTATACCAAAATATTTTAAATCCTATTGATATACCCATCAAATCAAAGAACTTTCTTTTATTTGATACTAAATTTATTGTAATATTTCCGGAGTAAGTTATTTTCATGATTTTTATCAAGTAAATATTTTCCGTGGAATTGATTCGATACAACTCATAAAAGCTAGGTGATATCGTTCTTCTGTATTTCTTCCTAACTTAACATTTTCAAGATATTTTATTCAAGAAGTTTTGTGTAATATTTGTTTTTAATTACTAGGTCGAAGGTGCAAAACAAGCATGTGCTGCTCTGGAGAGTGTGTATGGGACTAGCTACACATACGGACCTTCAGCACAGACACTTTGTGAGTTGCTCTTCACCCCTATTCAACCGAACATGGTTTAAGTTTATTAAAGTTTAAGAAGTGCCTAACCTGGGAGGGAAGACCCCACCCCCCACTTGGTCGCTCGGCTCCCTCACCCATCTCAATACTAACGCAATAATAATACTAATAACATTAATCTGGATTTATATAGCGCAGTGTTTTTGTGTTATTGGGTAGAAACAAGTGCTCCTCTTATCACTTCTGATATTAAAGCGTCTGCTTCCTCTTCTGATAAATGACCTTCACCTCAAACTTCTCCTTTAAAATCTGACTAGTGCGTCTAGTAATTGTCCGTTTCTTCTTTTGAAAATTGCCTTTCTCCATCGAATTGCCGCTTTCAAATCTGATAGGTACTTTGATTTTTACTTCTGATAAGTGCCTTTTCCCCCTGAAGAAAAAAAAATTATCGGGTAGTTTACAAAGAGGAGGTATTTGTCTGGGGTTAGACTATTGTCATCGGGGTTTAGCGGGGGGTAATTATAAGGATGTAATTGTCGGGGTGTTCATGGAACAGTACTGTTGTCCTAAATGTAGTCCTACATGGATTTAGATTTTAGATTTTTTTTTTTTAATATGGAGCCTGGGAGAACAATTACTCATGTTTTGAAATTGTGTGTGAGGAAAATTCGAATCTTTAAAACTTTGGTAACTGATAGATTTCATTCTTTCATTTTTACGTAATGAGTTACTGAAACCCTGAAATTTTGAAATTTATCCCGATCTAGACATGTTTTCAAGCTTCCCCTCTGAAATATGACACTAGAAGGCACCCTTAAAAAATGTGTGCAGCTAAGATCGACAGTTTAGTAGAAGCCAGCGGGCACGAGCCAGTGATTATCATTCATAGGTGGATCTTAGATGGGGCACAAGATGCTATGACTATCTCAGATGCAAAACAAGAACCACATCATTGAAAACTATAAAGGTGGTTAAAAAGGGTAATAAAATAATCGCGGGGGTGGGGCACGTCTCCCTGGATGTATTAATGATCATTATAAATCGTATCATTCTAGATGCTGCTGATGGTTGCAGTGTTGACTGGGGTCATGGTACATTGGGTGCCAAGTACTCCTACGTGGTTGAGTTGAGGGACAAAGGTAGATACGGTTTCGAGCTTCCCGAGTCCCAGATCATTCCCACTGGTCAGGAGACCTATGCGGGAGTCATGGCCCTTCTCGAGTACATCAAAGCAAATTGAAGTATTTGATTTCCATCCCGACATTCAGCATATGATTCCTGATTGATTCGAAGCATGACATGAAATGAAATGAAATCAAGGTTCATGACCCTAATATGAACCTTATGAACATCTACAATTTATATAATGTTGAGTACCTTATATGTTAACCATTTAACATTCATTTTGGACATAGAAAAGCTCTTCTTTCTTTTTTGAAATCCAAACCTAGTTCACAAATTGTAATGTGAGACATACTAGAACAAGACTAGCAATGACGGTTCGTCTCAAGAAATCTTCTTCGTGATTAACATGTCTGTAAACTTGGTTCTAAGTTAATGGTTAACTAGGAGGGACCAAGTGGGTCGTATCCTTTAGTAAATGTGTCTACACACTTGATATAGATATTATAAAATCAATAGATTTAGATAAAACAATTAACTTCCAGTTTGAAGACTGTACGATTGAATGTATTTCATTACGTCGTTGTAATATCTACGTACAAATATATAATTGATTTGTAGTCAATACAGTTAACGATGAAGGCATATTCTCTTCATTAAACCAATGAAACTCAGATTTATATCTCAAATGCTTCATAAGGGTTTTACCGTGCAGGTGTCAAACACGAATAAACACAGTTCATGTATCTGCATCACTTCTGTAGTTAAATGCGAATTTCATTCTCCCTCCTGTGATCTATGGAATATTGGATTCTAGTAAAGACGTAATAAATGCAAATTTCATTGTAAAATAATTTCAAAAGCCTTTTAATCATGAGAAATTCTAATTTACCATAAGCTGATGAGTACGGTGAAAAGCATCAGGTACAAAGAAAATATACCACAATTCCAAAACGCCAATATGTCAAACAATACAATACGGATCTAAAAATGATATCACCGGATCACGGAAACCAAGGAAACCTTTGATAACCTCACCACCTATAAAATAAAGATATATTAATCATCATCATCATAAAAAATAATAATAATAATAATAATTGTAATCGTAATAATGATAATAATAATAATAATAATAGCAAGTTTTTCATGAGCCTTGAAAGTGGACGAAATTAGCCATAGGTAAAAATGTAAATGAGTGCGTGTGCATGTGTGTCGCGTGAGGAAGTGGGATGTGCATGTGTGTGATTGTGAACTTCTGCGTTGGTGTTGGCATCGTTGTTAAGTGCTTTGCAACGAATTATTTCATTAACCTGTTGTGATAATTGTATCTCAGACTATTGAGAAACAGATATATATCATAACAGGTGACTGTAATAGCTCATGTCTAGGTACACGTGTTTAAATTTGAATACGTTTCGATAATGGTCTATTGAGGGCACAATTACCAGGGTTAAGTAATCCGTGATATTTAAATCTTTCATCATGGTTGTGGTGTCATGATACATCAGGAGAATATCATTATCCGTCTTTTAAAATCACAATGAATACAACTGAACACCTATCCCTTATGTTGGGCATTGTTGTTTCTGACAGTGCCATACTCAAGACTGTCTGAAAATGGTCATGTGGTATTAATTGATCATGGTTTTCTTGCTTTAAGAAAGAAGAAAAAGTAACCTTTCTAATGATGTGTAAACTTAGTCCGTATACAGATACATACATGGCATGTCCGGAGGATTGGTAATCCGGGGGTAGTTATATGGGTTGCTTTTCCAGGAGATATATTTTTTATTTATTGATATTACTTTTTTTTTCAGACCTGCCTTTATTTTTGTAAACATGTTGTTTATATCAACGATTAAAAATAAAGGAAATAATGTTAGACTATAATTTTAAAAGCCATTGTACCCTCTACTATACCATCTCATTCAGTCAGTTTCACTCGTTACCTCTTTATTAAGTAAGACTGTGTCGCGGCTTAAAGAACACACTGCAATTAACATAACACACAAACTACGTTATTTTCTAAAGGCCAAAATTATGACTATCATAAAGAAATGAGTAACAATGCTCTTTCCTGCCTAATCTTATTGGATATGGACATAATCAAAAGTAATCTATAATGATACCATGATAATGATAATGATAATCAGAAAATGTAAGCACTGCTTTTCACGTGGAGATGTGCTTGGCTTGTCCCAGATGTCATTGCAGAATTGGTTTACTCCACTGAACCTGAGACTGTATCCATTCCTGATGATTTAGGTATGAACTTTTTCCAACATGTCCAAGAAGTTCTCCCTGACATATAGGCTTATGAATCAGGCAAGACAATTACAATGCTTCTTCAGAGATCTTTCTGCCATGGATGATAATTCGATAAGTGGTCATATGCAATCGAAATATTCCTTGAAATTTAACCTGGATCCCGTTGCATAAGATTTATCATTGATGGTAACTTCCATGATTTTGATTGGCTGTTGAGCAATGTTGCCGTGGTAGTTACCCTTGATAGCAGAGTTACCATTAATGGTAATTTTTATGCAACAGGTCCCTGAACATGATTTGATAACCAAATCTGGTAAATAAACACACTATTTTGCTTGTTTTTCGATCCCTCACTCACCTTCTCAGTTGATAAAAGTGGGTTTTGACCAAGTTGCCTAAATTGACCTGTGTGTAGCAAACCAGGAAATCTCATCTCATAAATATGGTACCAAAATAAGCAGGCATATACAGAGTGAGTCAGAAAAAATGTCCCACTTTTTAAAAGTTGTATTGTTTGAAGTATGAATATTTAATCATGGGTTTCATGGTATGTCTTGATAGAGTTATCCTCCCAGTACATTAGGTACCATTTTCATTTGAATCTCTGCATGCATGACTGAACATCAGACAATCTTTACCAGACTGCCAGATCTCACTTGCGCCAAGTTGCTGGGTGAGGAATGAAATAGTGTTTTGAACAAAGAAAGCCAGACAGACAAAAACACACACACTTACACACACACACGCAAACACGCACTCACACATACACACACGCACAGACACACACACACAAACACACGCACACGCACACATACGCAAACACACACACAGAGGCACACACTCACACACAAATACCGCAAACGTCGTTGACTAAAAACACAAACAATTAAAAGGGAATTTTTGTATTTGTTGAGGTATTTTATTGTGGTACAACAATGAATCTGTCTCCCAAAAGTTCTCCATAGTCTCTATCCTCCGTACTCAATCCTCAACATGGCCGCCATTCCTCCTGATGCACAGTTGTGCACGGTGAAGCATTCCTTGACAAGCTCGCCGAATCATGTCCCCATCTTGGCGTACCACGTCTGTCTCGTCCGCGATTCTCCCTGAAGCTCCTCGATGTTCGCAGGTGGGCTGATGAAGATCCTTGACTTCAAGTGCCCCCACAAGAAGAAGTCGAGGGGAGTGAGATCCGGTGATCTCGGGGCCACTCAACTTCCTCATTCAGCGAAATCACTCTGTTGCCAAAGATCTGATGTAGGCGGTCAGTGACGATCCTTCGCCTGTGTGCTGGGGCACCATCTTGTGCCCACCAAAGGTGCCTGAATTGGCCGTTTCGTTGACGCGCGAATCGAGGCATCTGGTCCAGAGTAGGGACAACCTGGTCGTTGATCATGTTCAGGTAACGTTCTCCGTTCACATTGTGGTCATAGAAATAGGGCCCAATGAGCGTTCCATTCCCGACAACGCCCACCCAAACTGTTATTTTTTGTCGGGAATTCTTCTTCTCGTACGAAAAGTTGAGTGCCCGCTGTCCTCTTGGTGCGTATTGGCGGATGTTGTGCGTGTTGAGCGAAGTGTTGAGCTAAAAACAGGCTTCATCACCGATGAGCAGATCTTCAACAAAGCGAGGAGGTCTTTGCAGTAGCCAGTTCGAAAATGCCATCCTTCGTGGTCCCTTGCAAGGAGCTCATGTCTACGTATCATCTGGTACGGGTGATATCGTAAGTCAAGCCGGGTGATACGATTGAAGGTGCTCTGGGTCAGCTGAAGCCCGTTCCTCCGAGATGAGATCCTTTGGTTGTTATTGCGAACGTGCTCCAACACCTGTCGAACTGCATCGATGTTGGGCTGACCTCTTCTTGTTCTCCGACGACCTGTATGTCCTGCATTGAGGTTGGTACTCATTCCTGTTCGGTGGTATTTTTGAACATTGCGGAGAACAGTCTTTCTGCCGGGACACCGAACATCTGGGTAACGGCGGCGGAACTCTTGCAAAAGAACGGCTACACTCTGAGTTCTTGCATACTCGGTGACCAAAAATGACCTATGTTGTGGTGTAAAATGAGGACGAACCATAATTTGTGTACTTTTGCTACTAAAAGAGGCTCAAGTGACTGCTGCCAAATCAGGCAAGCCCTTTTGTAGGCAAGTGCAACAAAAGCACAGACATCCATTGTAAATTGTCATTGTTAACCAACAAAGGACATAGCCAACGATTGTTAATGTACCTACGTATTGAGATAGCACATTGGATTCATGTGCACTTCATGATGATGATGATGATGATGAAGATTAAGATGATGACAATGATGATGATGATGATATGATGGTGGTAGTGAATGTGTACTAATGAGAAAGTGTGTCAGGGAAATGCCACTTAAACATTCAGCGATCTTGATAAAAATCAATGCTTAATCAGAAAAGGGGAAATTATGAAACAATTGTTACCGTGTGTGTTGTGTGTGTGTGTGTGTGTGTGCGTGTGTGTGTGTGTTGGTGTGCGTGTGTGTGTGTGCGTGTGTCTGTGTGTTTGTGTGCGTGTGTCTGTCTGTCTGACTGTCTTTGTTCAATGCACTGTTTTATTCCTCACCCAGTAACTTGGCGCAAGTGAGATCTGGCAGTCTTGTAAAGATTGTCTGATGTTCAGTCATGCATGCAGAGATTCAAATGAAAATGGTATCTAAATATACTGGAAGGATAACTCTATCAAGACATATCATGAAACCCATGATTAAATATTCATACTTCAAAAAATACAACTTTTAAAAAGTGGGACATTTTTTCTGACTCACTCTGTATACTCTACACGTGCAGAGCACGTACATCCATATACATACGATCAACTCGTAAAACGATGGGCAATTGTAGAAGTGTGAAGTTTCTTTACTATTTCACAATATCAAAATAAAGGTATTTAATATTTAGAGGGTTGTTATTCCATTTTTAAAACAATTTGCACGTACGTGAACATAAAAAAAGGAACTCATCGGCCATAAAGTAAGTTAAACAGTAGTTGTAATGCCAAGAAACTCTGACAAGGTTTCAGATTTTCAACAGCTATATCATACAAAAGTTATGCATAGAATTTGAAGACATTTGTGAAGTTGTCTAATAGGACAGTCTGCAAAAGTAACAAAATGCACGAAATCAACACAAAATTACTAATTACTTCCATGTAAATTAAAGATAAACTTGAGTTCTGGTAAATATAGAAAATACATTCTCACATAATCCAACGAAGCTTACACTGAATGTTCAACATACTAAATAAATGACATGTGCCAAACAATTTTGGTAGAAAAATGTACAGTGGATGAGAAATGAGCATAGAAAGTTAGGGAATCCGGGTAAGTAGGTCCGACACCATGTGCTTAACACAGGTCACTATGTGCAATTGGGAGTTGTGGTTTTTATCGAAGATGATGCCCAGTAAGTTTTTGTGCGTTTCTTTTTATTTCACTGGTCTGAACAACCAATCTACTGTAGGATAAACCAATCAAGAATAAATCATAGAAATACGATTCCCATACCAGAGCTCAAGATTGGCTTTAACATAACAAATATATATGTAAAGATCGTTTTTCTTTCCCTTAAAGCTGCCCAGTATCATGAATATCATATGTCACAGTCATGTCAATGGACTTAGAATCCTCATACGTCAGGCGACTTCTAAAGAAATCAATTAGTGCACGGATTCTGAGGACAAAGGTACTCCCTACCGAACTCATACGCTGCTCCATAGAACATCTGATCTTCAATTACACTGAAACCCCAAATTCCGAGTTTCTTGATGACTACCCGTATGGTGGCCACATATGTCTCTACCAAGTTGTACTGGAAGCCTGTTTCCACTGGACCACGTAGACACTTCTGAAAGGTCTCCATTGGAGCACTCATTGTTAACTCCAAGATGTGACGTGAACTGTAGATGTTCACTGTAGCCATACCCTCACAAGGACGGCGGTCATGAGTAGTGAACGAGTTGTCCGGCCTAAAATCAAGACGAAGATTTTGCGCCAAATTTCTGTAGCCGAAGAGATGGGCAGGGACTGTCAAAGCCGGATTAAACAAGGAAACGACTCCAAAGGTTCCCGCGAACGTTGCATTTGCGGTACGATTATATGCTTGGGTCCACATCCAACCTGCCGGGAATCCCTGGCCCCAGTTCTTCTCCTGGTGAGCATGAGCCTTGCCCGATATGACCTGGCCTGTATGGTTCCATGTATACCTTCCTGGAGTCCCAAGGCTGTAGACAAACCAGTGGATGGGTAACATCGGCAGGTTAGTAAGCCAGCCTTCTGGACCTAAACACACACAGAAAAAGACAAATTGAGATTTACTGCTTTGGATACGGCCTAAGGAGCAGCATAAAGGGGCGTGTATTGAATATTATTGTTTTGTTTTATTTCATTCAATTTTTCGCCTCAAAATTTGTTTACTTAATCTCCTTTCTCTCCATACAGGTCTATTTACCCTTAATCAACATTTTCACTTATGCCTGAGTCACACCTTTGCGTATTTGGCTTGCGTATTGCTGCGTATTACCCGAACGCAGACATAGGCAGTCATACCCAATAAAGCGTAATAAAACGTGCTCACTACAATGCCTGCGTTTTAAAACTATCGCAAGCACACGCAAGGTCTACGTGCGGATACGAGTGGCAACCAGTGAATGCGAGCGACAGCGAGTGGCTTAGCGCAGGTAAACGCAATCATACGCACCTCTTTTTTGGGAGCGCGTGTCACTGCCTATAGCTGCGTATCCTGCACGATTTACCTCGCTTTAGCTCGTTGTCGTTCGCATGATTGCGCGTATTGTTGCGCTTTTGCTCGCACACCGCTCGCAGCAGGAAGAACCCTTGCAATTGCAGCTCGCTACGCTGCGAGTATAGCTCGTACGCCGTTCGCTTTAGCTCGCTGTCGCTGGTTGCCCCTCGCTTTAGCTCGCTATCACTGCGTTTAGTTGCCTATGCGCTGCATATCGGCAATAAAAGGTGGGGCGCCTCACGGGTTGGAATCATATACCGCAGTCAACATTTGAAGATGAAACACCTACTGAACAAGAAGAAGTAGTTTCAATGTCGTCAATGCCGAGGGGTTGGGGTGGTGATATCCAGAGCATCTGGCCTGCATGACTCCAACATTTAAATCTTTGACTCCTGCCAGGGAACAGAACCAGCAGGGCTGTTGTAGTAGGCCTTGATATAATTCCTTTGGGCCTGAGCTGCCTGAGTAGACGAGCGACCTCTAGCCGGCTGCCTAAGTTCAGCTAGGGTCTGCTGCACTATGTTATGCTCGGCGTGCTCCCTGTCCAAGGCTGAATTCTGGATGGAAGTGTAGCGGGTTCTCATCAAGTTGTGCAGGCATACACATGCCTGTACGGCTGTACCATCGTCCTGACGGTTGAAGGGGTTTGTCGGAGAGTGGTCAGCAGGCACTGAAATCGGTTGGCAAGAATTCCGAAAGCATTCTCCACCACTCTCCTTGCCCGGGACAGCCCGGTAGTTGTAAATTCTCTCTTTTCTAGCCATAGTCGTCCCATTCGGCTTCATAGCCATGTCCTCAGGGCGAAGGCCTCGTCTGCCACAAAGAAGTAGGGGTGTCTTCATCATTGTTGGGCTTGTGCTCTGGTGGAGGCACTCCAATGGTTTCGGATTCAAGGCGTTGTTTTAGCTCACACGAGTTGAAGAGCTGTGCATCAGAGGTAGAGCCTTCGTATCCGACATCTACTCACAAAAACTTGTACTTGGCGTCGACCAAGGCCATAAGTACAATAGAGTAGAAACCCTTGTAGTTGTAAAATATTGACCCACTTTTCTCGGGGCACTTGATTGCAACATGCTTGCCGTCCAAAGCACCACTGGTATGGGGGGAATTCCAGCGGTCTTCGAAGCCCCGTGCGACTGCTTTCCATTCCTGTGGGTTGGTAGGGCACCTCAGGCGCGGATCCAGGGGGGAGGCCGAGCGGGCCTTGGCCCCAGCAAAAAAAAAAAAAAAAGAAAGAAGAGAGAAGGAAAAGAAGGGAAATAAGGAAGAAGAAAAGAAAGGGGGAAAAGAAGGAGATCGGGGGAGGGGCCGAAAGGGCCTTGCCTCCCAGGCTGTTGCCTCCCCCTCCCCCAAGCAAAAAAAAATAAAGAGAGAAGAAAGGAAAGGGAAAGGAAAAAGGTAAAAGGGAGATAAATGGAAGGAAAAAAGAGGAAGAAGAAAATAAAATAAAGGGGATATCAGTTGCAATTTTCCCGCCAACAAGTTGTGGATCGGGGAAGGCCCTTGCCTCTACCCCCCAAAAAAAAGAGAGAGAAGGAAGAGAAAGGGAAAGAGGAGAGCTAAAAGGGAACAAAAAAGACGAAGAAGAAAAGAAAAGGATGAAAAGAAGGGGATATAACAGTTGCGATTAATTCCGCCAACAACGTGTGGATCGGGGGAGGGGGGGGGGCCGAAAGGCTCTTGCCTCACCCCAGCAAACCTAAAAGAGAGAGGAGGGAAAGGGAAACTTGCTGAAATGACACAATTTTTCGAGTTTTTTCCTCACTTTTTAGTAAATTACATTTTTGTATGCGTTTGTTGGAAAATAACAAATTCCTAAATTTACAGTCGGGCAAAAATATGCTTATTTAGAGGCCTACATGTCAGGGCCCGCGGAACTGCGGGGCCCGAGGGCCTCGAAAGAAAGAAAGAATAGTGACCTGCCAGTGTCACAAAATAATGGGGTATAAAAAATATGCTCATCTGACCGTGATTAATTGCCTATCATGGGGCTCTGCCCCTTGACTCCACCTAGGGGTCTAAGGCGGGCCCCTGGATGCTCATCTGACGGTTATTTAATGCCTGAAACTCCTGAGCTTCTGGGGGCTCCGCCCCCTGGACCCAACGCTAATTAGTTTCCTGCTAGTGTCACAAATAAGGTATTAACAAAATGCTCATCTGACCGTAATTAATCGCCTAAAACTCCTGAGCTTCTGGGGGCTCCGCCCCCTGGACCCGACGCTAATTAGTTTCCTGCTAGTGTCACAAATAAGGTATAAAAATATGTTCATCTGACCGTAATTAAATGCCTAAAACCCCTGAGCTTCCGGGGGCTCCGCCCCCTGGACCCAACCAAGGGCCCCAAGGCGGGCCCCTGGATACTCACCTGACCCTAATTTAATGCCTAAAACCCTTGAGCTTCCGGGGCTTCTCCCCCTGGACCCCTCGCCAATTAGTGACCTGCGAGTGTCACAAATAAGGTATAAAAATATGCTCACCTGACCCTAATTTAATGCCTAAAACCCTTGAGCTTCCGGGAGCTCCACCCCCTGGACACCACGCCAATTAGTGACCTGCGAGTGTCACAAATAAGGTATCTAGATATGCTCATCTGACCGTAATTAAGTGTCTAACACCCCTAAGCTTCTGGGGGCTCCGCCCCCTCGACCCCACCAGGGGGTCTAAGGCAGGCCCCTGAATGCTTATCTGACCGTTATAAAATGCCTTAAATCCCTAAGTTTCAGGGGGCTCAGCCCCCTGGACCCCACGCTAATGAGTGACCTGCCAGTGTCATGAATAAGGTATCAAAATATGCTCATCTGGCCTTAATTAAATGCCCATATCCCCTGAGCTTCCAGGGCCTCCGCCCCTTGATCCCCGCCGGCGCTTTGCCCCTTTGCCACTACCGTTCAGCGGGGCCTGGAGGTAAGAGTGGGGAGATGCAGATTTTTTTGTCTGCCCCCCCCCAAAAAAAAACCGTTTTTGCTCATTACGCCACTGCTGGTCACCATTACGTACCAATATTTGGCTTGCATAATTTCAAATTTGGGCCTCCCCCCCCTAAGAAATCCTGGATCCGCGCCTGGGGCACCTCACCAGCTCGTCATCATATTCCTCATGGAATGACCCGTGGCCAGGTGTCTAAGGGTGATGGCCAGCTTAAGCGCGGGCGAGAGGGCTTCCCTGCTAGGTGTCCTGCTTCTCCAGCCTTCCATGTAGTCTCTGCTCTAACTCTTTAAACATTGCAGGGGTTACCCTCAAACAGTTGGTGGATGCCTCTTGGTCCTCGTCTTACAGCTCCCTCATCAGTCGGTCGAATTGTCCTTGGTTCTTCCTCCGGCAGATCCAAGACCGCACCCAACAACTTCGAGGGACACTTCGTTGATGCAGCTCAAGCAGCAGTTTCCGGCCTTGCTCATAATCATCATTCGCCTCTTCTTCTTCCAGCTGAACCAAAAGCTTAAGCTTTTGCAAGGCAGAGCTCTGCTGCAGGGCCATTGTTGTCATGAGATTTATTTTTCTTGTAGATGTAGAATCTTCAGAAGCTAAGATGTTTATGCTCAGTCCCGCAAAATGACTAGCATGTATACACCGCCGCTGCCCGAGCGAGCTGGTACGCTGTAGCGCGAGCTGGCACGCATCATTACGAACAACAGACGGGCTAAAGCGATCGAACACGCAGTGAGACACATCGAGACCAACTGGTACGAGCGGCTAGCGAGCAGTAAACGAGAAGAACGAGCTATATACGCAGCGTGGCGAGCAAACTGTGTATTGAATCGTACTGCTATGAGCAACAGCGAGCTATAGCGTGGTCATAGGCAACTATAGGCAACCGTAGGCAGTCTTTGTACGAGCGGCATACGAGCTACCTACGAGCTATATACGCAATAGTGTGACTGCTACCTTCAAATTGGCCACGTATTGCTGGGTACGGCTGCGTATTAATATACCCCGCATAGCGCAGCAATACGCAGCAACATACGCAAAGGTGTGACTCAGGCATAAGACATACTAAGTGCTGATTCAAAGTGAACAGCAAATTTAACCCCTTTAAACCCCTCACCCCTCACACACCCCCCCCCCATACAAGATAAAACAAAAATTGTTATAATTGTTATTAAAAATGGTTACCAGGAAAATAGTGTTACAACCTAAATGAAAAACACTTGTTGGCGATACGTAGTGACATGAGCATGAACATAGAACGAATAATGAAAACAAAAAAACTTAAAGTGAAGGAGATTGTCTCTATAGCCATGAGGAAGATCACATAATTTAAATACAGTTGATAATTTAAGCTGAGCAATCAGCCTACCACAAGTTCAAATTGACCTTTCTGTAGTTACGTTGAAAAATTTAACCTGCTAAAGATCTTGGTCTTGAAAACTAAATTGCAATTATTTACATAATGATGCAGATTTTATTAAAACTGTAAAATATTAAAGTTCAAACTGGTTTATTCCAACACCCAGTGAAAATTTTCTGGACTTCAACACTATGAAAATAAAAGAAATGATATTTGACTTTAGAAAAGTAAGACCCGTAGATCCAAGTAGCTCGCTAATAAAAATAAACTGAGGGGAAATGGAGATAGTGAAATCATACAGATACCTTGGCACTGTAATTAACGACAAGTTGAAATGGGATGATTGTAGGGAGCTGTACAAGAAAGGGCAGCAACGGTTATATTTCCTTCGTAAACTCAATTCATTTCATGTAGATCGCTCAATAATGTATATCTTCTACAAGTCTGTCATAGAAAGTATACTAGTATGGTTCACGGCATGCCGTAAAGTAGACCTCTATATGTTCAAAAGAATCGTTAGACAAGCAGAAAAAATTGTAGGGCAGGAACTTGACTTCGAATATATATGTAGAAACAGAGTGCTTGAAAAGGCGAAATTGATATATCATAACTGTCGTCACCCCCTAAATAATAATTATGTGGTTCTAAGGTCAGGAAATAGGCTGAGATCTCTGAGGCGCAGAACAAGTAGGTTTCTTAACTTCAAGTATTACTATTATCGTATGGTACAGGCCTGTCTTATTTGATCTGAATTACGAATTGAACTTGGTCTGAATTATGAACTGAATTTGATCTGTATTATGAATTGAATTTAATCTGAATTGTGAATTGAATTTAATCTGAATTATGAATTTAATTTAATTACTTAGTCTGAACTATGGACTGGATTTTGGTCTGCATTTTAAACTGAATTTTAAATCGAATTTAATCTGAATTATGAACTGAATCTGATCTGTATTATGAATTGGATTTGGTCTGAATTATGAATTGAATTTAATCTGAATTGTGAATTGAATTTAATCTGAATTATGAATTTAATTTAATTACTTAGTCTGAATTATGAATTGGATTTGGTCTACATTGTTTACTTATACAGTTGTATCGCATTTCGTGTTATCTATGTTATCCATTCTGTATCCATTTGTATCTTATTGTTGTTTATAATCTTTAATTCTTTTTCGACATGCAAACGAAACAAATTTCCAATAATTTGAATTGATTAAAATTGATTTTTTTTATTATTATTTTTTTTTAATAATCCTAATATTTTGTAGGATGCTTTTAAGTGTACAATGTCACAGGCACGTGCATAGAATGTGGGATGTCTTTTGTTTGTGTTTTGTGTATTGTAATGTTGTTGTTGTTGTTGTTATTGTTCTTTTAAAGAATAATTATCTTTCTTCAGGGTAAATACCAGTGGCCTAGCTACGGGAGGGGGGGGGGCACAGTGGGATACGTGCCCGCCCGCGATTTTTTTTCTGTCATGACTTGCGCCACCGACGAAAGAGGCAAGTATTCACGCTATAACATGTGGCTATAAAACATAAATAATTCATTAATCTCGGCTGCTTTACAGCGTGTGAAGAAGCAATGACGTAACCGTAAGGGTTAGGGTTAGGGTTATAACAAAACCATCTTTTGGCTCAATCGGTAAGGTCAGCTTACGACAATCTTAAGGTTGCGGGTTCGAATTCCAGTAATAATTCTGTCCTATTTTTTGCCTTTATAAATAGTGAGGCAAAGCAATAAATAATCAAAGACTAATTGCTTGTGACCTCTTTCTAAGCTGCTAATGACTTAAAACATATCAGCCAACCAGAGGACCGAAATATAAAACCTGTTCATGAATGGGAGATGGTCAATACTGCCATCTCGCGTCGGTGGCGCAAGTTCTGACAAAAACAAATATCGCTGCCTGCCCGCCCACCCCCTCCCCAATCGAATGAAAACGGGGGAGCGAGAGAGGGGAGAGATAAGATAGAGAAGAGGGGAAAAGAACGTGAGATAATATATAAGGAGATAGATTGCTCTAAAAAGGTCTAAAAAGATTATAATATGTGAGTCAGTAACTTGGGAACAACCTGATAAGTCTTAAATAATATCTGTTGCAAGAGGTTCATTAAAGATACTATGTCCTTTATTAATTATGAATATGTCATGTATGTCCTATCTGTGAAATTTAAATGTTAGCAGTGTCCTAATATTCAAATGTCGATTCGACAACTAATAGTCGTTATTTTCCCACTTAAAGACCTTTTCAAGCCCCCCCCCCTTTTTTTAGGGAAGTTCTAAATTAGTATTATCTTTCAAATGCCGTTGGAATTTGACCTTTTAATTTTTTGGGCATGCAAATGGGACATAGTACCTTTAAACGATTGTCAAAAAATACTTTGTGATGATCCTATATGCGTCCTTGATGTAGCGTACAGCAGAGCAGAGAAGAAAAAGAAATGAAGATAGGAGTGAAATATAGAAGACAAACGGAAAAAGAGTCAGAGAGAGTATGTATGCGTGTCCGTTTCACTTTAAAATACAAAATTTTCACACTATAAAGGATCAAAGGGGCAAGGGATATATCTGCCCCCTCAAATTCTGACCATCTAGTACAGCGGTTTACAACCGGAGTTCCGCGGGAGTATTTTAGTTATATCAAAAATACATTTTGGAATAACGACAACTTTAGAAACTGCAGGATGACTAAATCTATTTTAAGATCTCACTAGGTATTGTGATGAATAAATAACATTTCAGAGATATTGAAGTGTATTTTTTCTCGCTCGCTCGCAAAACGGAATAGTTTCAGGCAGCAAGGTCCATGAATATCCCCACACGATGATATTCAGGCACCTAGCTGCCCGAATATCCTCATGATTCGAGCAGCATGGCGCCCGAATAAAACCTTATAATTGTATTTTTATATCGAAATTTAGAAAGTGTCTTTTTTTGCCCTCGTTCGCTTCATTTCTAGCAAAATTGATAGCTCAAGATGATTCCTGGAAACGAGATGACCGAATATATAAACATACATTTTATCTAGTGTATATTGATAACTAATTAACATTTTTGCCTTAATCAATAAAAGCTTTTTTTCTTCTTTCTCGCTCGCTAGCAATATTTCATATCAGGATAGAATATTTTCGGGCAAGAGGCCCTCACGGCCCTCACACGAAAATGTGCCCGTACGTGTATGTATACGAGGGATGCGAAAATGTTCATCTTCTAAAAGGGTTGACAAACGCTGATCTAGAAGACTGATGCCGCCCCCCCCCCATGACTGAATCCACGCAACGCCACTGGGTAATACAATGCTTATTTAAAGATTATTATCATGTACAAAGCATTTTTTAGTGTACAAAGGTATGTGTATTTTGAATATTATTCTTTTGTATATTGTTTTGGATGAAAAAAGAAAATTTTGTTTTGACTTGTAACTGATTTAACATTTGATGATCTGAATGATTAATTTGTTTTAAATTTGTTTTGATTTGTAATACTTTTGTTTTAAGAAATAAACAAAAGTAATAAAACACTAAATCCCTCTACTTTTTATATCATGTTTGGTTATCAAGACAATACATTTGTATACTATTTGTTTTTTAAATTGAAATACTATATTTACATTTGTAAATTTTAGAATAAATCCCCCAATTTTCAAGGCTTTAAAGCTCATATGTCAACAAGGAAATCGAATACCGAGTGGCAAAAATGAATGGTAAACTAACTATACAGTTTGGTAAATGGAGTTTTGACTTGCAATAACTTATAGTTGAAACTGCTTCACTTTGTATATGTATCCAAGTTAAGTGCTGCATTTTTCATTTGTTTTTTTAAATATTTTTCCTTTATATTTTAAAAATCTTATTTTATAATGATTCTCCTGTTATTTGATTGTTGCTTTTTAATCAATAACAGCGGAAAGATGACCAATTAGCTAAATATGTGAAAGCTCACCTTGCCCAGTGGAATCCCACAGTAGAGGACTGCTAAAGTTTCCTGCAAACGTCACCCCATCAATGGTGAAATTAAAAACAGTCGAGTTTGGAGTTACGTTGTAGAATCCATAGGGACGTGCAACATACTCGAAGTAAGATGGTGCCTGCAGAGAGGGCTCTTTGTTTATCGGTCGACCACCATGTACCGTTACCTCGATGTCTTCTTCATCAGGATAAGCCTGGACGATGACCATGGGTGACCCCTGACCTTTGCTGCACACGAGACTGATGTAGGTAGTCGGGTTCGAGTCCCATGTTGATGTCGACTGGTTGTTTTTCGGGAGTACACGACCAAAGAGGACACCAAATGATCTGTCATTGTCTGTATCTGTTAGTCTGGTGTACCAGCCCTCAAAGAACGGCCCTGTAGGTGGGTAAAGATGAGGGTCATTCTGGCTTGCATGGCCATCATTGATCACAAGGACACAGATTATCAAGACTAAGAAATACATCACTGTATTTACACTGTATCTCTTATATATATAAAGAACGATTTGTGGTAATATATAGTCAACCCGTCTCTCAAATGCTACACTTGTATAACAAGCAACTGATGAGCGAACAAAGTTCATCGATGTTGCGCAACATTCCTAATCATGTTTATGCAACCCGATGTATTTTCGTTGGCTCTGTTCCGATAGAATTCCATAGTGTAGTGTTATGATACCACGTGGAGTGGTGAAATGCTGTTTGGTCTACAACCAGCACGTCTATTATCCATGTGGTCCAATAACCATTTCGCCTATTTATCAATAGGTGACAATTTAGGCTAATACCCCAGTTTTCTAATGCCCATTTCGTACTATCCATATGGTCTAATAAGCATTAAAGTGACTCGGTAACATTGCCTCAGATTCTGAAACAAAATCCTGGAATTAGCTCATGCTGCAATCATAATTAAAACTTTTAGGTCAGTCAGGAATCCCATGACTTTTACAAGCCGATCGCCTGTCTGATTATCAAGATGTTTATGATTGGAAATCGAAATTTCATTTTTCGTTTTCCTAACGGTTTTTATAACACTACAGTCTATTGGGAAAAATGAGTATGGTAAAACCGGTCACTCAAAGATTTTTAATTTTTTGAGGCACTTCATGATCATTTTGAAGCGCAATTTTTTTAGGGCTTCAATACACCATATCACAGACACTGATAACACGTAGGACCATGCATTTCAGATTCACATTGTTAAACGATGCCTGCAAATCAAAAGTAATAATAAACATCAAATGATTATTAGACTTTGTGAATAGTAGACGAAATGGGCATTAGACGAAATTGAAATTAGACCGACTGAAAATGAGACTAAATGAGCAATAGTCTAAATGAGTAGTAGACTTATTGGAGATTAGACCAAATGGAAATTTGACCAAATGGCCATTAAACGAAATAATTATTAGACCATATGAGGATAGTAGACAGGCTGGATGTAGACCATATGGGAATATACTAATTGGGTAGTAGACGAACTGATTGTAGATCAAAAGGCTTTAAAAAACCATGGCACGAGATAGCCATTCTATAGAGGTCAACTATGAACATGTGTTGATGTTGGTCACACCCGAACTACAATGATAACGATAACTAGATTTGTTTAATTAAAGGTACACTCTAGAGTCCGATTTCATCATGCTTACACACATGATCTTAACACACACCACAAACAACATGGTTAGGTGTTTACCTTTAATTGAAAATCTCGATCAGGTCTGGCTATCCCTTCATGTAACCTAGCTATCATGCACTTCAACTTATCTCACTGACACTCCTGACTAATGATAAACAATATTCCTTTATACGAAATTGTACAAGAGATTTATAAATGAAGCTATTCTTAGAATGGTGTACCAGTAATGCATTTTAGCATGACATGGGCGCAGCCATTTTCTTGATAATGAGACGTACCAGGCGGCCTTGGACATGTATCATGCACCATGCTCTAGTCGGAAATACTTTGTAACTCAATAACAAAACCTTTAGGCTTGCAACGAACAGTCACGTATTACGTATCACGTGTCACGTTCACGTTTTGCGCTGTTTCGTAAAATAGGTGACTCTAATTTACGAAGTGTAGGGCCTACCATTCGTTGTTTTCCACGCCAGTAAAACACGAATGATCACGTCTACCAAAACGTGACGTGAGTGTTTAATCAATATTTTTAGAATTGCAAGCGCTTGTTACTAAGACTAGTCATGTCGTCACCGTAATATGTATGATTTGTGTATGTACATACGTACAGTATACGTATCGCCTGCGCCTAGCAAGTTGACAACGCGTCGCGACGATATCGACGAGGACGAGCCCGGCACGGTTCGACGACGTGGCGACATTATCACCCTTTCTGGTGATGGCCTGGCCTATTGTTTCATAAAGATGCATGTTCGTTAAGTTATGCATGACTTTTTGAACGACTGGAAGTGGAATATGGCAAGCCAAATGGGTGTCTCATTCATTTTTAATCGCATTATTTAATCATTAATTATTTGCTACAGTTGAAATATGCAGATGATGATGAACATTCTCACATGTGAGAATGTTCATCATGTTACACTGTTAACGGGCAAGTCCACTCCAAACATAACTTACTTACGTTATGCCTGAGTCACACCTTTGCGTATTTGGCTTGCGTATTGCTGCGTATTTATGGCGAGCCGTTTTAACATTTATTCCTATTTTTTGATATCAAGAAATGAGTTTTTGATATCAAGAAATTATTTTCTGTTCTAAAGCAATGGTAATTCTTGATATCAAGAATTCGATTTCTCATAGTTAACTTTGGATCTAGGTGTAATACCACAAATATGGAAAACATCTTCGATTATACCAGTTCCAAGAGGGAATATGACAGGTGGTAACACAGATCTGAATGCCTTTCGCCCTGTAGCACTCACATCTAATGTCATGAAATGTTTGGAAAGGGGGATTTTGAAACATCTATTGAGTCAAGCTGGCTCATTTATTGATCCAATGCAATTTGCTTATAGACAGAATAGGGGAGTTGAGGACGCTGTTCTTGTCCTTCTTCATGGAATGTATAGTCATTTAGATATCCCCAAATCATATGTAAGATGTACCTTCATCGACTTCTCTAGTGCTTTCAATATCATAACTCCACACCTTTTAATACGTAACTAATAGACATGGAGGTTGATGTTAAAATAGTGCTTTGGATTCATAACTTTCTAACAAATGGACAACAATCCGTAAGACTTGGAAATATCCAATCACCTACTTTGGTAACCAATACAGGAGCTCCACAAGGGTGCGTCCTTTCTCCCCTGTTATTTTCACTGTATACCAGTGATTGCACTAGTACCAGTCAATGTTGTACATTTATAAAGTATGCTGATGACACTGCTATCACAGGTTTCATTAAGGGAGAAAATAGTGAGAATGAGTATTTTTGTCAAGTTAATCAGTTTGTTGAATGGTGCGATCGCCACAACCTATATTTGAATGTTTTAAAAACCAAAGAGATTATTATAGACTTTCGCCGTGGTGACGTTAATCATATCCCCTTGTATATTCATGAACAGGCAATCAAACACGTACATGAATATAAGTATCTTGGTACCTTGATTGATGACAAGCTACGATTTAATAAGAACACCAAGGCTGTACACAGTAGAGCTAATCAACGGATGTTTTTTCTAAGGAAACTCAAAAAATTTAAACGTTGACAGGACGATCTTGCATCTTTTCTACCAATCTATTATTCAAAGTGTTCTTCTATTCAATCTCATTTGTTTTTATGGAAATTTCACACAAGCAGACAAAACTAAACTCGAACGTCCTAGGAAAATTGCTCAACGTCTTATCGGTATTGAATTACCACCCCTATCAGTTTTGTTTGAAGATCGCTTACTGACTAAAATAACTTCTATTATGAAAGATCCATCACATCCACTATTTTCTTGTTTTACTTTTAACCGCTCAGGAATCCGCTTGCGTGTACCAATTACCCGTAGAGCCAGATACAGAAATTCTTTTATTCCAAATTCAATGCACATCTATAATGCACAAACAACACGAAGTTCTCAGCTGTAAGCGAAATAATAGCGATCATGATTACTTGTTAATTTTTTCTCTACCGACCCAGTAAAATAAATTTGTATGGATTGGGTAGGAAATGTGTCCACCTTATCACCTTGTGGGTCAAAACATCCGTTGTTTAGCTCTGCTGCTGATTTTTTCCTCCATTACTATGGCCATGTATTTTCTGTCAGGCATTATAATCTGATTGGAATTATGCCATCTCTCCTTTTCTATCTCTCCCCTTTCCCTTTGGACCCTTACCAACTTTCCCAATATTTCTCTCTTTTAGTATCAGTCCTTCGAGCTCGAGCTCTCCTTTTCTTTCTCTTTCTGCTCGTATTTCGATTGTGATGCTGCTCCTACTCTACTTTCATATTCACTTTTATATTCATACCTGAATTTATTCATGATGTGATTAAGAATTCTATTTAAAATTCTTGCTATGATAAGTCATATAATTGTCTTGTTATGTTTTGTGCTGAAGGCCGGAGGACCGTACCTGCTCATAGACTTTTTTCTTTATTGAGTATTGACGCCCTTCGGCTTTCAGCACACGACACCATGTTTTTGTCTTATGTTTCACATATTACATGTTACACCAATGGAAAACAAATTTCTGTATTATATATGGACAATAAAATCTTGAATCTTGAATCTTGAATCTTGGTCGACCGTGAAAATATGAATTCAAGGTTAAGAGGATGTCAGGAGATCATCTAAAACAGCCCAGTACCTACTCACAGCGCCATATTCATGAATATGACTGTCTCTCAGTACACTAGAGAAATAACAATCTTGTGAATTTTGAAATCTTGTCATTTTGTCTTTCAAGCGTGCCCTCCAAGCATGGCTTGACGGATACCTCTGATTTTCACACAAAAGTGACATAAGAACCCGCACAGGCACAGTCCCTTATAGGAAAATTCGTTGAAATTCATGGGGTTCAGAAATTAGTAGGAGTTGCTCAGGAACTTTCTTTTCTTTCTTGTTTTCCCCCTTTTTTCTTTTTTCTTTTTTGCTGTGTTTATTTCACCATGATTACAAATTGACTACTAAATCGTAGTGTGACCAACATTGCCTCTTATCATTAACTAATCGGAACCATTAAATGTTAACCCATTAGGCACATCAGACAAAAGGTGTTTATTAATGTATCATTACACTTTTACTAATATTAATTTTAACGATTAAATCATCTTCGGTACGGGTATTCCCCGCGACGGGGAAGCCCCAAGCGAAAACTCGATCTATCTATTTACCCGTGCAAGGCCTAAAAGAGCGTAAGGCTTCATCCCTCTATTTTAGCTCCTTTGAACAGCGCCACCTCTATAGTTCGGCAGCTCGGAACATTACGGGTGTTTAAAGATACAATGTCCCTTTTGCAGACAACATCAAATTCTGTAGAACTTTGCACGAATTATGAATATGTCATGTATGTCCTATCTGTGAAATTTAAACGTTAGCAGTGTCCTAATATTCAAATTATGCAAGGAAACCCGTTTACTTGCTAGACTTTACTGTCAGACACTATTGAGTGACTGACTGGCTTTTTTCATCTTCGGTATAAAGGGTACATGGGCATTTGTCAACATCAATAACTCACTTCTGCTAATGGCCAAAATTAAACTGATTGAATCTTTGCGCAGCATAAAACGTACGACCATTCGGTACAATGGTCTGAAAAATCAGACTATTACTTACTGGCTCTATAGCTCCTAAGTCGATTCGACAACTAATATTCGTTATTTTCCCACTTAAAGACATTTTCAAGCCCCCTTTTTTAGGGAAATTCTAAATTAGTATTGTCTTTCAAATGCTGTTGGAATTTAACCTTTTCATTTTTTTGGCCTGCAGATGGGACATAGTACCTTTAATTTAATGTATTTTTAAAAATAAATTTACCCGTGCACGGCCTAAAAGAGCGAAAGGCTTCAATCCCTCTATTTCAGCTTTTTTTAACAGCGCCACCTCTATAGTTCGGCAGCTCTTACAGTACATTACGGGTGTTTAATTTATTGTAGATTTTAAACAAAATAAGTATCAGCTTTATATTCTATTGAAAACTGATTTCTTTTCTGATCTTAGCGAACAGTCAACCTACAATATACATGTTCTTCAGAGTAACGACTCTACGATGCTATAGCATAAAGAGATTCTGTGTGCGTTTCACGCGAGTTAATAGCAGACGACCATTTCAGTCGGGCAGGAAGAGTTAGTTCACTCAGAGCGCGCGTTCACCAGGAAAGTACGTGGCGCGATGACCACTAGGAGAGGAAAGTTCAATGAGCAGACGACGTCCTGAGACAGTACTTTAGCGAGAACGCCTTTTGTTAGAAGCAGAAACCTGACAATGTACAACTTGGTAGAAAGAATTTGAAGTCCCCAAAGAACAATTTCAGCCGTAGAACAAAAAAGGGAAGAATCTTTGTCGTCGTGATTTTCTTGTCACGACTACGAGAAGGAATCTACTTGTTAAATAACTTACTAAAAAGTGATGCCGTGGAAACATTGTAGCGGACGTGTAGGGCCGAGATCCCGGGGAAGCCCAGGGACGAGTTTCATGATGAATGGTATTCATCTTACATGGATTGTACTTCTGATGCAGATTGTCCTAACTTCATGTCAAGTCTCCTATTCGGGAGCATATCCAAGAAGTCGCACCAGGTGAGCTACTACCTTCTTTAAAAGTATACATGACAAATTCACAGTTTTACTGAACAACGGATGAAACGGCACATTTGTGCTATATGACATTATATTAATTATAGTCATGGTGATACATGTCATGAAATCAATAATAATTTGATATAGGCTAATGTATTTTCAACCCGAATATGCCATGATTAAACTTTAAATAATCATCAAGGAGAAGTATATGTATCATGATTAGTATCATATGCTACTTAATTGATTGATATCAATGTTATGTTCTCTTTACATGATATCATAATGGTTCAGTAGACCACCATCTCGCCGGACCGTCGGTATGTTTGGTTTATCGGTCTAGCGAGTTGTCAGACCAGTAAACCCTCTGAAAAAAGGTTAGAAGTAAGAATGAACACAAGAACCTGGAATTATCCGACCTCATGGGCTGTCGTTATCGTGGGCCATCAGAAACTTTAAAAAGCTGACAGAGTCTCATGAGACCGATATTGTCCGTATGTCGGCCTAACGATCGGTCTCGTAGGCTGTATGGTTATAGGGTTGTTGGTCTCGTGTGCCATTGGTCTCTCTTAAGGATTTTAAATGAATGCTTTTGCAAAAATAATAAATCAAATGTTTAAAAAAGGTTAGTAAGATGAACCATGGAGCTGTTTGTAATTTTGTTATGTATTATGGAAGATGGTCAGTGATACACTGGTCATCCCTTCTTATGAATATTTTGAGTCAGACGAACTCGAAATCTTGACGAGGGTCAAATCCTAGCCTTGAGGAAGGCTCCTGTCAAGTTGAAAGCCATCTTAGTTTCTCAGCAGCTCTGTATACCCTGTTATTATGATAAGAGTTCTAGACGCCTTGGTAGACGATGTTAAGATCCTTTAGGAATTTCGAGGTAATCTCAATGTTTGAACGGTGAAAGTAGAGTTGGGTTAGGGATTTCTTCATGTCATCCTCCTTGCTCCTACGTCGTCTTCTTATCTCAGGGTTCTTCTGTCATTGGCATACAAGCTGTATTATTATGATCGTCGTCACCACAACGATAATTTTCTTCTGAGCCCCGTCTTATAAAAGGGTTGCGATTGATAACAAATATTTTGCAATTGACACCAATCTCATGTTATATCTCTTTACTACAGATTTTGCAATTGATATTAATTGCAAACTATTTTGAAATAGTCACAAATCTTTTATAAGACGGAGCACTTGAATGTTTCCTTGATTTCAATATTCAGATTATGTTAAAAGAATGTGGTATGCGAACACCAGATCAAAAATACATGGACTTTAAAGTGAATGACCCTCTTAGCATTCTTGGAGCATGACCCTGCTGTGTGTCTGTCTCTAATGCTAGAGGAAGATATTGTATTTTCAACTACATACATGTACATTTTTGTTTTAAAGATATTGCTTTTTGCTATTAAAAGGCAAGTGAAGAGTTTATGTATAGACTGGAGAGATCAAGCATCTTGATGAAGTCATACAATCATAGCAACATATTCGTTGCAAAGATAGAGTAAAGCAAAAACAGTTAACCTTACTATATTGATTTCGTTTGAACCGTGCTGTATAGTTGTCATGTCAGGTTAAAAACGTTAGAACTTGATATTTTTTTAAAGATCATTATTGCCAATTATTTCGGTTAAACATTATAAAGTTCTTGACAATGTTGATTATTCAGGTAACTTAAAAGCTTTTGTTTTAAATTTGTTACAAAATGATATTTTCTTTAAAATGTGTAATATAATAATAATTTACGACCATAATCGCATGGATTAAGTTATCACATCAACTCTCTCAGTCGGTGAATAGGTTACTCAGTTCATCTCTTTACTATTATCACTGACGAACGAACATTAGCTTCAGGTGATGTTGTATGGAAGCCAGCCAAACTTTTCTCAAATCTGATTCCAAAATTTGACGCGGAAATCCATGAAATGACTGTTTATCTCATTGCATCCGGACTCATAAATAGCATATCGAGCGATCATTACTTCTCATGTGAGCGCTATGATGGGAGAGGATGCTTTCATGCGGTGTTGAGTAATTATCACTGTTAACGCCGAAATAAAAAGTTTCCACTATATCGGGAAAGGATAGGGTATCTTATACAGAACAGCAGTACAGTAACAAAGTCCAGAAATTAGAAAAAAACATATATATATATATATATATATATATAAATCATATTTCATTCACTCGTTCACGATTGAAAAATTATTATTTGATCTAGACCCAATTTATATAACTGTTATAACATCCCCTAAAATTTAGTATTAGCACCAATCTGTAGGCCTATTAAAAAAAATCAGAACACACATGACTAATAGCATGAGCTCAGCCATGGTGGGGGTGGGGGTGGGTGCACTGGTGTCATGGGGGAAGGGCGCTAATCTTACTATCTCTCCCCCATCTCTTTATTCTTTTTTCACAATTCAATGCGGGGTAAGTGCCCACGGTGCCAACAACCCTCCCCCCCCCTCCGTTAGTATAGGCCCTGTACTGTAGACACTGATAACTGACATATCCTTCGCACTTTTTAAACTCTTTATTGATATAATTGTAAACAAAACTGCCGCACGCGACATCGGCCGAGATCACCACAAAGTATGAGGATAGGAAGACACTGTCTGTCCTCAGAGCTTCAGAGTAAATAAATGAGAGACACAGGAAAGATAATGTCATGCAATCTGATAAAATGACAGGATGAGCTATGATTGGAGTATTACCACCGACCAGTTGCCACATTTCAGTTCAATCCCGGAGGGGGGGGGGGTATAAATTTGTTCCAAAAGAAAAATGGCACCTGGGAAGATTTATTGTTATTTTTTTTTTGCCAGCTTGCTTATTTGTAAGATTTTCTTTGTCCAGTAGTTTCATAAAAACCATGCGGTGAAATTTCGAACGCTATTTTTACTTTTTCAATTGAAAGTATGACATTCAGTTATCTGACAGGAAGGTAATACCGTTTCATGACACCATGAACATGATACATTTCAAAACATGAACAGGTGCATTCAAGTTGTCATTATTCGTGTTACCTCATGCGTTGTTCATCTACTCAATAGCCGTTGTGTTATTATACATCCATTCGCATGGCCTAATTACGTTTATATAGCGAAGATTGGCCCGAGGCAGGTGTTACAATCTGACATGAAATTAGTTATGATGGAATTGATATAACTCTGAAGCATGCCGAGCTCTCCGTTGCTACATCCATACCCCCTTTCCCTCTTGCCCCACAAGTTCCAATTAATATACAGTAGTACATGGATGAGATACTGGGATATAGGGATATATAAAAGGGTGCAGGTTGTTGGATATACATGTACTCTATAGAAATGGTGACCATTTCAACAGAACCTACTAAATGTTATATTCCCTCCTTCCGTCCCCTTCCAGTTGATCTTTGATAATTTCGCGTAAAACAAGATAGAGGCAACTCAGAACAAATCACAATGTTCGTATTTTGTGAGGTTGTAGAACTTAATAGATATTAATAATATCGAGTAACCTGATTTAGAATGAAGGCCACAGGATACAGAGTTTAGAGAATAATATTGAGCTTCGGCCTTATCTATGCCAAGTACATAGTGGGTGAAAGGGAGAGAGTGGGTGGAGGAGAACGGGAGAAACACGGAAACAGAGGCGGGTAAATCATGACAACCAGACAGACAGAATACACACCAAGAGACGTGGTAGAGAGAAAGAGACAGAGAGAGAGAGAGAGAGAGGAGAGTTTGGGGGAGGGGGTATGAGAGAAGAATGCATGTATATATATGAAATTAATTTTATAAATAAATTCTTGTTACTTGATTAGAGCTACAATAGAATTATGGTAGAGAGGGTTGTTAGAGGAATACAATAGAAGAGCCTGGGATGTTTATAACGTGCATATTATTCTAGGCCTTGACCATAGACCGTAGAATTTAAGAACAAAATACCCATGAGAAATTGAAAAAAATTAAATTAATTTGATGGCGGTCGTAAGATTGATGAATTATACCTAGATTCAACCTGCAGTGGCGTATCCATAAACTTGTAAACATGGGGTAAAATCCTCCCCACACTGGGGGTCTGCTACTAAAAACACACTTAAGCGGAAGCAGCAGCAGCAGTAGCAGTAGTAGTAGCAATAGTAGTAGTAGTAGTAGTAGTAGTAGTAGTAGTAGTAATAGTAGTAGTAGTACATGTAGTAGTAGCAGTAGTAGTAGTAGTAGTAGTAGTAGTAGTAGAAGTAGTAGTATCGTTTTAGTTTTGTATCTATGTTATCTTAATGACATGACATTATCAAAGGTAACAAATAGTAGGCAACAACTGAATCACAGAAAAATCTCGAATATATTATTGTCTCTGTTTGCTAAACATTGTCAAGTCATGATGTACCAATTATTTTCAAGGGTTTAACTCAAATGTTATGAATCATTATGTTCATGTCACCAGAGGCTTGAATCATTATGTTCATGTCACTAGAGGCTTGATTCTGTCAAAGTTTTCTTCGGATTCATCAAAGTGACCAGGTCAGACATCGACTGGTGATGAAATTAGACAGGACCATCGTCTCAGGCAAAAATTGGCAAACTTAAATTAATGCAAGAGTGTGTGAAAATAGGCAATTATAATCAGTGGAAATTCGGATAATCTTTGACGGACGGTCCTGTCTTATTTTGTTAGGTAATATAGAAAACGTGATAAATATAATTTTGTTAAAGTTTAAACTTCTAAAAAAGTAAGAAATCGCTCTCCCCCTTTCCCCCGTTCCCTTTCCACCTCCTCAAGAACTGTGTATCTTACGCTGACCGTTGTACCTAAATAGGTAATCATTATGGTCTTAATGGATAACTTGACCAAGCTCAGCTTAGTCGAGGAGAGGTCACCGCCGGGGTCAAGTCCGTCAGGCCAAGGAAACTCTTAAGAGACTGGGAGTGACATAAACACTCTACAAAAGTTAAATCTTGTCCTTCACAAAATTGCTGCGTATCTTGACTTGTATAAACGAACGACAGGGTTTTTTTTTTAATGAACAAACAAGACTCTCAAACGCACTCTTCCAATTATGTCAGGACCTGAACAATTTTATAGATGTATTATGTTCTAGCAAAGAACATTTTTCTCGTAAAACCAAGTAGTTATACGGCTTATAACTCCATAAGAAAATCGTTGTTTTTTCGTTTTTAATTTTTATTTTCAAGGAGTCCGAATAAGTTGGAAAGATAACCCAGACATGTTAAAGGTATCAGCCGTTGCATATTCAGAAACAAAGGATAAAATGATACGTGATAACCCCAATCACACCAACAAACCGACTCCAAACCGACCGATGATCTTAGCCATTATGTGGTACGTCTATAGTTCGATCGGTTGATGGGTCTGGCGTCTAAAGCTCGTTGGTGTGACTGAGGTATGAACGATGCGACATTCCCTGAAAACATATCGAGAACATGAATGTCATCCTAGAACGTGATCTGCATGCGACTTTATCCTCTAGTTAAACGTAATGCTTCGTTCAGTCTGTTGTCTGGTCAGGTCTCCTTGATGTGACTTGCGAATGAACGATCTCATATTACTGTTAGAACGTATCGAGAACATTAATGTGTCATTTGGACACGTGATTATAATGCTGGAACTCAATACAACATTCGTCATGCTCACCTGGGGAATCATAGCGGAACTGTTGGGATGAGAATGGGTTCTAACTATCTTCAAATTGAAGACCATGATTTTGATGTAAACCCTTGTCCTTAATTTAAAGGCACTATGTCCCATTTGCAGGCCAAAAAAATGAAAAGGTTAAATTCCAATGGCATTTGAAAAACGATACTAATTTAGAACTTCCCTAAAAAAGGGGCTTGAAAATGTCTTCAAGTGGGAAAATAACGACTATTAGTTGTCGAATCGACTTAGGAGCTATAGAGCCAGTAAGTAATAGTCTGATTGTTTAGACCATTGTACCGAATGGTCGTACGTTTTATGCTGCGCAAAGATTCAATCAGTTTTATTTTGGCCATTACAAGAAGTGGGTTATTGATGTAGACAAATGCTCATGTACCCTTTACAGCTCATTTTATGTATGTTATTACCAAAGATGAAAAAGCCAGTCAGTCACTCAATAGTGTCTGACAGTGAAGTCTAGGAAGTAAACGGGTTTCCTTGCATAATTTGAATATTAGGACACTGTTAACGTTTAAATTTCACAGATAGGACCTACATTACATATTCATAATTCCTGCAAAGTTCTACAGAATTTGATGTTGGCTGCAAAAGGGACATAGTATCTTTAAGGCTTGCTTTAGGTGTTCCGGCGTAACTAGGTTGGGTTTCCATCAGTAAATCACTGAACTTCATGTCTGTATTGCTTTGCACCTAGTGTAGTAGCGACAACATAAATATAAAGACAAGGGGTTATAAATGTATAACTCCTTGATAAAGAATAACGACTATAATGATGATGATGATGATGATGATAATGATCCATCCCAGGGGATGCCAAAAGCGCCGACAAAGTATTATTACCCTATATTTAGCCCAGCTGCACAAAAGCTAAAAGCAAAATGCTAAAATCATTCAAGGAACAAATTCCTACGAGCATGACGAAGTACCCATTCCCCCACAGTTGTGTAAGGATTGGCAAATGCATATCAATGTCTTGCAATGTCTTGCAAAGCTCAAAGGACAGTAGTGTCGCAGTGGGACTTGAACCGCGAACCATGTGATTCACAGTCCGGTGACGTTATCCACTAGGCCACGACACATTGTAGACAAAATGCCTTTCATAGGGACAGGTAAGTGACGTTCCGAGCTCGAATCCTCGACCTTTGCATCCCCAAAGTGATTAAAACACTCATCTCCGGCACCTCTATCGTACAGTAATTACTGAATTCATGTTAACTACCCCCAAATATGACTTTCACTCAAAACAGTCGTCGTAGATGTTTAATATAGCTATAAAACTGTCTTCTTGCATATGCAATCTCGATCGCCCCTTCGGTTGACGGCTTTTCCTTACATAGAATCGAGTTCTTTAGGTCCATTGACAATCCTATGGCGTTCGCTCAGGTGGTCCGTTTAATATCTATGTCAAATTATATATCTCTTACTTAGCTTGGCAACATAATAGGTCCATGGTCAAGTCGAGTACTTTTTTGGCAAAAAGGAAATGTATCTATAAGTATGTCCAGCTGAAGTCATTTTGCTTGTCTCTCATCTAATATTACTCGTCTCAGCTCAGCAGGGAGTTGTCTTGATTGGTATCATATGTTTCGATGTGATTCAGGTTATTACCGTGCAGATTGTAAGTACACTCCGAGTGATCTTTGCAACCGTCGAAGGCTGATGCGGTAGAAGGGAAACTGGAAACACCGATGAAAGTTTGGAAATTAAAGGAGAGAATTTATAAGGAAAAGAAATGAGGAGGAGATGATCCTCAAACGGATAGCTGGTTGAGGAGGTGGAGGAGGCAGGTGTGCAGGGGTGACGTTGAAGTATCGAGATGGCCGGGAGAAATTCATAAATCAAGAAGGTGCTGAAGGATACCTTAGTTATAAGGCAATTGGCAACAATAGTCAAATTTGACTAATGGCCGTTTATAATACCAAACGAAGAAGAAGAAGGCCAGGGCCCCGTATTACAAAGAGTTGATATTAATCGCAACTTATTTGTAATTGATATCAATCGGAACTATGTACATAAGAGATAGGAGACTGCAAACTTGCGATTGATTGGAGGACTTGCGACTGATGTGGATCAATCGCAACTCTTTGTAAGACGGGCCCAGGTCTGATGATTGGTAGAAGGGCGGGGAAGAAACTGTGTACAAGAGGGGGGCAAATAGCAATAGAACCTTTTATCGTTGTTGTTGTTTTGATTACAATCTCATTTGATGAGTATTAATTCATTTCGCATAATTGTTACAAGGGACCACAAATATAGCAGGGACATGCTTTAAAAGTTCTGGCTAAACTTTTACTCCCCAATTACAAGGATAAGTACAAGTGCCTGTTTCAATCAGAGACTGTGTATATCTTCTTGGCTATGAAACCAGAGTGATAAAGAACCCTTTCAACCGCGTGTTACCGACTTCGAATGACTCACGACGTAACGAGCAGACGATCATCACCCGAACAAATTAATCCGAATCGTTTATCGTCTGTAATAACCTGTCACTCAGTCAGTAATTTAGATTCATTAATGCCCGGCAGAGTGTGGGTAAAACAATCAATATGGTATGACGGAAAGCAGGAAGCAGTGACCGTCTACCCCCTTATACTGACTGTCAGCTCCCCCGAGAGACAGGCGTGAAGTGATCGGTCCATCCTGGAGGTACGAGTGCTATGGTAAATATCACAAAACACCTGGTGACAACAAGAAACAAACACACCTGTTACGATTCAAAATTATTTGTTTTTAAATGCTATGTTATAGTGAAGAAAATAGCGATAAGGCTTTACTACACAGACAAGAATAACTCGTTTCCCTTCAGCTGTAGGCCTACTTGATTTTGTTCTGAACATAATAGCCCTAAAGTAAGACCCTCCGTCATCTTTAACCTATTATACTGATATGTTACATGTTGTTTAAATTACAATTCTGGGGGTGAGAAGGGGGGGGGGTGGTAAACAATATAAGAAATAGGTTTGAGATCACATTCATTATCATCTTCCATCTCTACGATTTGCATTTTATCTCATTCACTTTATTCTTTATTTAATAGAGTACATAATTGAAGGCCTTGCCTAATTAATTTAATTCAAGAAATGTAGGCGTGTTTCGGAAAGGTATGTCTATACGCTAATTGCAATCAAAGACATGTCAGATATCGATGAATCAGTTAGGTCTAAATCTACATTAGATATAAACATATAGTAAATCTGCAGCTACATGTAATTTCGCTAAAAATAACTTAATGCCTCTTGATATGTAGGACTACCTATAGCTGAATCCATAAACTGAAGAACCAAAAATCACTTTATAATATCAGATCCGTTCACCCTTGTAACTAGCGAAACACTTAAGACCTTCAAGAACGTCACTTACACTCGAACATTACAGAAACGTGTGTTTCCAATAAACCCATGAATGCTAAGTTCAGTACAATGGAATACGGGTCAGTTGCTGTATTGGGATTTCGAAAATTAAATTCTTTTTATAGATGTATTATATTCACTATGCTTTTGTATTTTTTTTTTAATCAGAGAGGGTTGCAAAGAGTACCTGCCCTGTCTTCCCTTCATCATATCCTAGCATTATTTTCAGTATTAAAATACTTAAATGTGCAAAACATATGAAAAGTGCATTTATAATAATAACGAAGTTAATATCATTTATACACAATTTTATCACTGTAAATAATTGATTGGTTTCCGTGGTGATTGATGCGTTTACCCCCTCTCAATTCTTAAACTTCATTTAGTTTATAAGCCATTCAAAATTGACATTTTAGAGAACCTATGGCATTCCTTCGCGCCACCCTTGTTTTGCTTGCCAGGTTAGCCAATTTCTTTCACTTACCCATCTCGACAATTTCCAGCCCTGATGATAATTAGCCTTGACATTGGCTGTCAGCTCATGATTGGTCTACCCAATAGAGGTGTCGCTTTGTGCAGGAAGGTTCAGATGAACAAGGGCTGAAGTCAAAGGTGTGTCATGTATCTATCATTGTCTAGTGTACAACATTCCTGACATACTTTTTTAAAGTTTATGTTTCTTTTCCTTGTAGTTTTTTCTTTGCATTATAAATTTGCGCATATATTATACAATGTATTTCTATGTATATTCTCGATCTCATTATCGTCTTTATTAATTAGGTATTTTTCTTTATAAGTTCTTTTTTCATGTTATGTAAAGCGCTTTGTACTTGTTAATTACGTTGTATTATTATTTATATTGCCGTGCGTACAGCATATACATGTCTCGGGGGCGGAAGCCACCTTTTCGATTAAAGAAAAACATGAAAAAAGCCACTATAAGCTGAAGACAATTAAGTGATGCATCGTGGGTGCGGGAGGGGGGGGGTACCGCGCCCCTTCAAGTTTTCAACCGTCCCTTTCAGGTATTGGCGGGCTGGCATTTCTCCGATTAACAATTATTTTACATGATTTTGAACAAGTTTTCTGCGTTGATGATCAATCTGTAATTTGCACATTTTACCAAAAGGACTAAAACGTGACAAAATTTACCCAACACATTGTTACTCTTTATAGAGAAAAGAACGACAGACAAATACTCAAACTCCCTGTTTGTTTTTTATCGGGTCTATTTGGTTTCACGGTCATGCAGTCTGCATACATGTATATATAACAGAAATCCATTTTCCTATAAGCTCCCAAGAATAGCTACCGCATCGCCTTCCTCATTATAGTCCTTCCTCTCAAATCTCCGATTTAGAATGATGATTTGTCATGTGAAATTTTCACTGGTGCTCCAATGCCATAAATCCTCGATTTAAAGGTACTATTTCAACATTTGCTATAGTTTACGCACTGTCGATGAAGCTTATTCGGAAGCTTATTGGGAAAATGAACACGTTAGTGGTTTATAATCCCTGTTGTTGGAGAGTTAAGGTTTTTTTTGTCATCGTGTCCAAATCTGCCGTAAGTATCAACGGATTTCTTATCTTTTTTTTCTACAGGAATAAATTGTTTTTTACTCGTGGTTGCTTTTCTGAATGTCTTTATAACCATCAGATTTAGTTTGAATGATGCCGTTCAGATGTTACTTGTAGTCGTCGTACACTGACAGAAAAAAAAAATCAAAAAGTGGTCTGTGATAGATCCTTGTTCTCAATGAACCTGTGTTGCACAGCTTCATGAATAAATAGACTAGCCCCCGATATTCATGTCTTTCCAGAGATTAGTTTACTCAGAGTCACAGCAGCCCAGATTTTGTTGGAGCACATGGAGCACAAAATCATTCCATTAGGACTAGTCATAATGGAGAACATGTTTTGTTTGATAAACCAACCTGACCGATAGGCGATGTCAAATAACCAGTGGCAATGTATATATTATATGCCTCAAATTACAAATAGTGTCAACTATAGACGTATCAAATTAATGACCGATTTATTCAGATCGAGAGATCGAGTGAGGCATCCCATGACATCGTGAGGTCAAACGAGAGATCATCCTTCTCTGGTGATGGACTTATACACGTATAGAATAGAATTCTATTGTAGACTAATGATTAGTGTATAATATCATTAACTCTTCATTTGATAATCACTAAATATAAGGTTCCTGTGACTGAATAATGATGTACACGATAGGGAAGGATGTGGTTCTTTTTTTTTCTTTACAGATTGACACACTTCGTACCAATTTTCCTTGCGGTTAACCGTTTCGCTGCTCATAAGTCAGAGCAGCTTTAAATTAATAGCCCAGTTTGGATAATTAGTTAAACTAGATGATGGTGGATGCTGATCATGCAGCTACTTTGTAAAAGGACTGTCTGGAAATTATTCTTAATATTTGGTTATGCTTTAAACATGAACAATGGTTAAAATGTGATAAAATGTGTGTCTTTTTATTCATTTTTGTTTTCGTATTTGAAATATGGGCCTTACAGAAGGAATTTTTTTTTAAAGGAAATTGCTATTATGATATCCCTTTACATGGGGAATCAGAGTGATATCGCTCATTAACAATGTTTGCCTTTACCAGAAGGCAACTTTCTATTGAAGGACACACCGCGGTGCGCCGTTGTAAAGTGATCAAAATATTCCTTTATAAGTATTCAACTGATAATCTGGCATCTGCATTTTGAAAGACAGAATAAATATTGATTTATCATCATCCTATTATCAGGCCAAGTTGTCACGTGACAAAGCCCATTGGCGTCTGACCTTATATTGACCTCTAACCCTATGGTGTTTGTGAAGAGTCTTTCTTGACAGTAATGGATGCTATGATATGATGTTGTTCTTGTTTGACCTAGTTCACGCTCTCTCTCTCTCTCAGTCTCTCTCCCTTTCTCTCTCTCTCTCTCATTTGTTGCAAGAAGCTTAAGTCATATACGTCAAAGCCAGAAATGAGCATGATGATATAACATTCAACCAGCAATCACTTTTTCACATATTTCGTCGTTGGAAACTTATGTGGCTTTAATCAAATGGCTGCGATGAAAATCGATTCCATCTAGGTCCAAACATATTAAGATTGTGGGAATCCATGGTAAATTTATTGACGGTAGCACGTTTCCTACACCCTCACTTGTATCATGAATAGGAATCATGAACAGGAGAAAATAAACAAATAGTCTGGTTGCTATGACATTGCGTTTATTTAATGTTTCCTTTAAACGATTTGAATGGATATTTTTTCTGGATTTTGGATGTGTATATTGGTATCTCTATTCCCCCTTCGCAGTCTTTCTAGAGACTAGAGAAATAAAGATTACACATCACTCAGCCAAGAAACTAGGTTGGTATTGAGAAGCCGAATATGATAGGGCAAAAATCCGTTTTTTCTTCATCGATGTGTGAGCTTGGTGGGTTCAGTTTATCTTTCAAACACTCTTTTGTGCAATCTATTTCTTTGATATGCCAGGCATTTCTTCTGAGATCATAAATATATCATCGGTTGGCAGATTGATCGGTTCTCGGTCCCAGTTCGACATTGGGCACGGACTTTAACTGTTTGTAGGTCATGATCTTTAATACAATTGATACGGTAATTGAAAATTTATAGTTCCCCAGACATCATGCTTGCAGAATGATATGACGATGCCCTGGTTCCACCTCGGATGCTGATAATGACCTTAAAGATAACATTATTACAATTACTCCAGTTCAAAAAGCTTTAGATGATAGTTCGAGGAAAATGAACAAATAAAGGATTGTAACATCTGGTCGTAATTTTGTAAGTTTATTTTATTTATTTGTACATTCTTATGTTGAATGCTGAAGGTTTCCTATAAGTTGTTTAATTTAAAAAGATCACGTTTAAAGCACTAAGAATCACTGTTCTTTTAGATCATTATCATCAGCATCATTATAATAGCAAGAGTTTTTTAACATTTTTAAATCGCTTTATCACATTCCAACTGTCAAATGAAACAAAACTGTAGCGGCTAGGTGAAATAATAAACATTTAGTCACCTGGTATGACAACAAAAATAAGACATCGTCGTTAAAGTCGTTTTTCGGGTAATACTATGTCTCTTTTGTCAATTATTGTTATTGTTAAGCTCGTCTGCTTTCTTGAAGTACCATCAAATAAAATCACCGATTCGAGATTCGATATAAAAGTCTCAAACAGTTCGTCCTCCCTGATACACCATTATGTTGATGTTTAGTAGGCTGGTTTATGATTTAACGCACCACTCGTATTGCTTCTCTGTTTTTCAAAATTACTCGATTCCAACTTTCAAAAAATCATGGTAAAACTATATTTTATTATCATTGCAGGGTTATAGTAAACGTTTTAGCTACCCTAATCCCACGAATTGTCAGGGCTATAAGCTTAATATTGTAATCCATTTAAACTCAAATATCTGATTCTTTTTAACAATAATAATAATAATAATAGTGGATTCTTGTATAGTGCTCATATCTGTCAAACTTGATACTCCTGGCGCTCCACATTATTTCTTTACACACAAAAATATTATGTAAAAAAAAGAGAGATTTCTTTAACGATGGTTCTTTAACCTGTAATGCAGCTAGTGAGCCATTTATCATCCATGCTGTCAAGTGCATGTGATTGTTGAGCTTTTGATGGTTATGATCTTTACTGGGGTCATTCCGTACCATTCAATGAATTCACAACTGAATAGTGTAGAAACCATGCGGATGAGGATATAAAACTCTTTACAGTTTGCATCTTCATCCTGCTGATTAAGTAAGCGTTTATTTTCTCCTATCGGGAGGAAATGCAACCTAGTTAACGTGGTCAATGGATACCTGAAATATTTGCATACGAATGTAATATAATTAAGAACATACAGCTAGAACATTATTTACAGCATTTTGTTTTTTTAATTACGTAGCCGATTTGCGTTAAAAACCATTAGTAGAGGCGTCGTGTTCTAGTGGATATGTCACCGGACTGTGGATCGCATAGTCCGTGGTTTGAGTCCCATCTCGTCACTAATGTCCTTTGGCAAGACATTGATCTACATTTGCCACTCTCCATCCTTGGGTACCCGGTAGGATGCGAACGTTAATGCGGTTGGATTGGCTTGTGTGCGCTTGTATAATGGCGCCTGGCAGGAATACTCACCAGGGAGTGGAGAGTGTGCACTATCATGTGCATATTAGCAATTGAATCTAATGACCAGAGTAATAATAATTACATTGTAAAGCTCTTAGAAACGTAGTATAAAGCGCTATACAAATGTGACTATTATTTTTAGTGATATTAGATACTCTCTAGTAGAAATCTCTCTCATTTGATATCCGTTTAATCTCAGTTGAAATGCTTTGTTTCCATAGAGCCAAGAGGATACATTTGGGAAATAGAAATGGAGTAAGGCCAATTAGCGAACAGACAATCTTACTTTTAGGGACGGAGTTAATGGAATGCCTATATCGAATAATTCGTTGACAATTAAATCGCTATGTATCTCTAAATTATAATCACCAATTGTCTTAGTTCTCGCGGAGGTCTGTAAACAGTGAAATTTTCCCTGACATTTATTCTGTTTGCGATTAAATTTAGGAATTCTCGATGTTCCGTGACAGGAAATGGAAGAGAGGAAGTCACAATCTCGACACACACGTCAACCAGTGATTGATGTCATGAATATTGCGTTAATTGATACATGTATCTGAATGATCCGGGCCACAAACTTGTTTTTCTCTCTCTTTGTAACATTTTATCTTCCTCTGTCTCTCTTTCTCTCTCCGGCACCGTTCATCATATCATTGTTCTATCATGATTTGTTCAGTGAGATCATTAAGTTGTTACATCTTGAAATTAAGAAGGGAAAAGTAGCGTTTTGTCGCGATTGTCCAAGCACTGCTTACAGGGGTTGTATGGGTACCACGTGCCAAAACGTGTTATATATAGAATTATGGACAATTACCAAAAATACAAGATTTTTTTTTTCTGGGAAGTATTATTGTTCAATTTATTTATATTTTTTTCTTGATTTCCTTTTCCTGTACAGAATACCTTAACCTAAATAGAAGATTTAATGGAATAATCTCTGAAAGTGCTGACAAAGACTTTATGTTGATAAACAAGTTTTTTCCCATTGACACAACTCGTGGAGCGTTTGCTTCAATCATTTATGGTCACATACATTTCCTAATGATTGATGGTAACGGCGTACATGTAATGCTACAGTGACAATTATTAGAGTCTCTTTATGTCTATTTAACTAACGATGGTTAGGCCGAAGAGCTTCAAACAAAATGAAGTAGTTTAATTCGTTTGTCAGAACTACACATTACCTTTAAAGTATACACCACCGTGAAGATACACCCGTCCCTTTACAGATGAGCCAACCAAGCAAGTATCTTTATCCCCTCCTAATTGTTTTCAAATGTGCCATCTTGGATTGCCTGGAATCCTAGCAATGATGGATGCATTATGGATTGTACACATGTTCATCTCGTATTATTTTGATCTCATTTCACACTCCATCTGGACTCTAAGACTGTGGGTGTGCGTGTGTGTGGCGATCCATCTGGACTCTAAGACTGTGGATGTGCGTGTGTGTGACGATCCATCTGGACTCTAAGACTGCGGGTGTGCGTGTGTGTGATGATGTGAGTGAGAGGATCCTACTTCATGTTTACAGACAGCACCAGAAAGGCTGAAACTTGATTTAGTAATCAGTTTTGAACTCGTAGTAACAAAAGTACGTATACGATTTTCTAAAGCTTAAAATACCTCGATCTCAGCTGTAGGCCTATAAAATTTTCAAATACAATTAGTAGCATGGTTTTGTCTACATTTAAGTGTTAACACAAAGTCAAGTGACACAAAATAATGATTAATACAAGTTTATTTTTACTCCATTATTTTGTTTGTTTTGAAAGATATTTTATTGTTCATTCAATGCACAAAAAAGATACCAGAATGATAACATATATATAATTTAACATAATATTACAATATATTGAAGTTACATTACTTCAAAATGAATGAAATATATGATAACAAATCGCAACTTTACATTTTTACATCGTGTGTGTGTATTGGGTTTTTACAGATGTGTATCAATCTCATTATCAAACGATTAGTGTTGCATAACATAGCATATATACGCTCGGTTACTAATTATCACAGAAACATAACACAATCATATACAGTTGGAAGTTATTACTCATTTATAACAATATAACATGTTGTGCAATGAATGAACTATATTTCAACAAAAGAGCCTCACGCCCACACACACACACGCACACGCACACACACACATACCCAAAACTTCCCAAACTCCACAATTTCCCCTCCCTTCCCGAACACAGCCACATCTACGGTGCTAAACAGACGATATTTTCTTGATATTGAACAAATTAAGGTGAGAATGGGACGACTTGTCACCTAATTTCACGGTCATTGTCATTGAAAACAATTTAAGATTACTCCATAATCTCTCGATATAGGTAGATAAACAATAAAAAAGAATCGAGTTTAGTGTGTGTATGTTTTTCCCCGGTATTATTTTTAATTATTTACTTTCGATCTAGACCTCAATGTAAATAAGGCCTATTTCTGAAAAGAAAGAAGCTTCAAAAGCTTTGTCTGAAAATGTGGTGCGATGAACAGGTAGGCCTACCATGGATGATACAAGGATGCCTACGTGACAAGAATTTATCGTCTTCTGAAACATTCTTTTTATTTAAAAAAGAGAAGAAAGAAAATCGACAATATTTTAGGTGAAACAAACTACAATACCGGTCTTAAGAGTAATTAACTGTTAATATTCCTTCTTATGAAGAATCATACAAGTAAATAATCCCATTGTCCTTTCATTTGAATTATAGTTTATCAGTAGTATCATATTCACATTTGGCTCTGATCTCAATGACAATGGCCTTGCCATAAGTTTCTCTCGATTTCCATCTTATATCGACCTTTATTTCCTCAAACTCTGTGCACAAACACCAAACATACCAAACAGAATAATGAAATCTCTGTGTGAATAACCCGGAGACTTCCGTGGTCTTATAGTTTTTTCTTAAACATGATGTATACTCTAAAAAGAATTGGGCAGAATTTTACCCATACTGCCAAAAAATGTCAGGTAACATTTTACCCTACTCTTTTAAAAGAGCGTATGGTACAATAATAGGTGTTGTTGCAAGGAATTAAATAAAAAACATAGCATTTATAGGTAGATGACCTATATCATTATAATAGGTAGGAGTTGAGGTGTGCAGTATCAGGTAGGTCATCTATTGGCCACAAAGGATACGCTATTATTAGGTAGATACACCCATAGTGCAAGAAAGGGTACAGGAAGTGTATCCACTTAAGCAGACATTTTATAAGTGACTTGCAGTCATGAAAGCATGGACTAGATAAAGGGGCAATCTTTAGGGCCTACGTCTAAAGTTCAAAACTAGCTTCAGGTTTTAGGTATAGATGATGGCGAGTTAGCTTTAGTTTACAGGTCAGATTTATTTTACAGGTCAGATTAGCTCATTACAAGGCTAATTTGGTTCGTTATGATATTATGGATTACAATGTTTGCAACCTATATAGGGCTATTGGGGATAGACAAACACATCATCCATGTATTTTAGTTTTATGATGCGTGAGTGCGGGCGAACGCGTGAGTAGGTAGATGGATTGGACAATGGCCTAATACACAACATGTATAGGCCTTTTATAACTCAGTCATAAAAAAGTGAGAGAGACGTATTTCTTTTTTATCAACCTGATCAAAGAATGTTCGAATAAAGATCGTTTGACTATGGCATACCTCTTGTTGTTTTTCTAATGTCCTGAATAGTTTCTAGCTCTTATAGCATTTGAACTCATGTTTCATGACTATATATACGGTAGAGATGAAAGTGGATTTGTTGACTTCGTCTTCGCCTTTGAGGCTAGACATCTAGAAATCCTTTCTAAGTGCCCCTTGTTTTCTCTCAATCCCTAATCCATGTTCCACATAGACCCAGACGTTCATTCCTCTGTTAGGTTTCTGACCTAGTTAAATAGCCGCCGCCTTTTCGCGATTCTACTGATTGACACCTCCTCATGTGGGAACAAGAACTATAGCCGGCACATCTAAAAGCTCGTAGATTACTCATGGGGAGGTATCACAAGTCAAAACAATCTTAATGCTTTAAGAACGTTTCAGGGTGGGGGTTAAGTTATTTTGAAATTTAGGAGAATTTATTGGGAAGTTACGAATCTCCAGAGTCCAGTCTTGACGCCAAAATTGATGCATGGATTGTTTGAAAAATGTACAAAAATGCTCGATTGCAGTTTGGCCCTTCTGAGAGGCTACAGCACATTATAAACATGAATATCTGTTAAGTGTGTCTACAAATATTCACTTCGATATCATCAGTAAGAATTGTTTAATTTTTTTTATTGAATCAGTACTCAAAGCAAGACATTTGTCTTTTTTTTTCTTCTTCAAAACTAAATGATTAAACCAAGTCATATGAATCATGGTTTTAGAAGACTAATGTCAGGTTGTAACAGGCCGGTATTAAACTAATTGATTAATGTGAATAAGAAGTATGGAAGACGGGGTACGAAGACGTCGCAACAGAGTTCGTGTGCCACGATATGTGTTAAAACAGAATGGCAGAAGAGATCTCGCAGATAATCTGCACAAACGAATCGGTAAAATAAGGGTTTCATATCTATATTTATGTATATCCATGTTTAGATCGATATGATGCTTCTCTGCTTTCAAGGCTCATTCTTGCCCAAAGAAGTAGGCAGTATCTTCAGCCTTCAACAATGAGTAGTATATATACTTGCTTGTTGCATTGTTCGGAGTATTCCTCTCGAGTCCATGTAGACAGCTTGATAGAGTTATCACATTTTACTCAATAACGCGTGAGGAAGTGCTGAAAATTCAATTCATTACAATTTGGACGCTTTAATATGAATCGGTGCGAAATGCCAGTAATGCCAGGCTGATCCTGTCTCATACAGTATGTACGTCCAAGATACTAAACGATGTTATTCTATAATGGTCTGGTGGTTGTTGCTCATCGTTCCTTGGATATAACTAGTTAGGATGACCAATGCGTTGCTAAGGAAGTCCAATCGAAATACTCTATAGAAATGCAAGTTTATCGTGATTGAAATTAGTCAAGGGAATACTGGCAAAGCTGGAATGCATTCAGTGTAGTTACTGCTTTTAAAACGTGACCTGCCGTTTAAACTTGCGCAAAAACACACGAGGGGCACTTGGGAAAGATCAGAGGCTGTTTGGATTAAAATATAGAGATCAATGAATCAATGAATGACAACAATATGAGTGTGTGTATATATATATATATGTATATTACAATACTCTGAATGTGAAATATCGAAATAATGACGGGTACATGACTTAAGAAGAGCAAAAATAGACCAAAAGGACAAAATCTTGCAGAAAATAAAGTGTAAATGAGCATCAAAGGTAAAGCCTAATGGGGAACCATCGGATAAATTACATAAACGCTTTGCTGTTTCCCAAACTTATTACCTAGAAACGGTGTAATGTAGTTGATGAACAGAATTGGGGAGAAGAGAACATATTTCTTAAACTTTTTTTTTTAATAGTAGCTCTAGTACGTACACTAATAACACAATATCGTAACTATAGTTGAAGATGTGAAAATTCCTTGACAATAATCGACTACCTGTGAGACAGCGAACTGACAAATTGTCTTTGGCCAAGCGGTCCCAAATGATAGTTGCAGGCAGCAGGAGAGGTAATCTACTTATTCAATACCATGAAACTTTGACATACCATAATGTCATTCTTGGGGTGAGCATCCTGTTACATGTATATCTATAGGTTATTATCCTCCAAATTTGTGTCTCTGCTTGATGTCTCATTGTCTGATGAATATGTTTTCTTAGCCCTAGAAGCTTTGTAACTGGAGATGAGGTTGTCATACAGTTGGACAAGGCGGACGGGTTTAATGTCCTCTCTGAGATCCCTAAAACATTTCACAAGCAATTTGATTTTTGCAAAATTAAATATTTCCATATACGTATTTTTTTAAACGAGTAGTTGATTTACTTTATTATACAAAAAAATTACAGAGAGAACATAATCCATATAACCTTCTTTTGCTTTCTCTCTCATTCTCCATGAAGGAATGTAATGAGGTAGACCATTTTGAACATGGGAATGATAGCATCAAACTGCAGGAAATATGTGTTCATGGATTCACAATTTATTTGTTAAAATGCGACTTAAGGGGGAAAAAGGAGGAAAATGCTGAATGAGAAAGGGGAAATTCAGGATGGAACACAGAGGAAGGAGAAATGGGAGAAAAAGGAATGACTAAAGAAGCAGAAGAGGAAGAACGAGATGATGTTGATGAATCTTTGATAATCCCTCAGCCAGAGAACTATATAACAAAGTTAATAATACAGGTGGACTGGTCTAGCTGATTAGTCACCGAGCTGTAAACAATTGGTACGGGGTTCGAATCCCTGTCACTGCACTAACGTCCTTTTGCAAGACATTAATCTACATTTGCCACACTCTACCCAGATGAGGTAAATGGGAACATGGCAGGAATTAAGTGCTTCAAATGCTAGAGCGCTAAAATAACAGGTAATGCTAAAGCAGGGGTAATAATTGTGGAGCACAAGGAGTGGCAAGTCTGACAGACATGAGCGCTATACAAGAACCCACTATTATTATTATTACACAGTAGTTTGGACTATAAAAAGGTTGGCATCCATACTTTTCCACCAACCCTTCGGCAATCATTGTCCAACGTTTCTATTTCATGATCTCTATTTTTACTTTTTTAGTCATGTGGTATGATAACTGGTATCATACATATCTTACGACGTCTTGTACATGATCTCATGTAGACCTACAATTAGTCTAGGGGACCCACCAAGATGGGCAGAGCTGGATTCCTGGCATTTTATTAATACAGGTGTCCCCAGTGGGATTCAATTCCATGGGAGATGAAAATATCCCTCCAATAACAGGGGGAGAAGACAAGACAAATATGACCCCTCTGCTCTCGGTCTAGAAGGCTTCTTGGGTGTCGAAAGAAAACAACTAATCCATACTCCGATGGGAAATAGGCAGCGGCCGAAACGAGTTCAAAGACAGACGACATCGTCCATAAAATTGGAATGGAAATTAGTGGTCAATTATGTATTGGAATTTGTATTGTATGAGTTAATCCATTCAGCTCTTTAGGGATTTAGGTAGGACTGAGTGGCGAATAGGGAAACGGTGAGAGAGAATGACTGTATGTATTAATAAATGGAGTCTCATAGATTTATAATGACCTTAAGGGAAAGGTTTAACTATAGTACTGAAGTAAAGTGTTGTTGCAGTTAAATATAGATGAATACAATAATGCGGTAGTATGAATAATAATATTTTGACCTTCGATTTTGTTATGCTTTTCAAGAAGTGGCTAACATATTGTGGAAATTCTGGCAATACATGACATCTGGCTTGCTAAAATCATCACTGATCATATTTCTGTGATTGAACTTGCCTTGAGGTCCTTTTTTTATCATCTTCTGACTTAATTTTAAGACAGATCAACATCATGAAAACTTAATATACAAATACTACCAATATGATAAACGAAGAAGATAAGTTTAGAAGACAGACTTGCCGTGAGCATTGCATTCTTGTCTAGCACGTCACGACGACATGAATACCTACGGGTGGGCCTAGTAGATGACAGTGCCAATCATGAAGCAAAGAATGCATTTTTATCAGCTATAATATTAGAAAAGATAGAGACGAACATCCAACAATTTGTTATAAAAAGTAGTCCACTATCATCACATTCGCACAATTTAAGGGAGATTTCTTCTTTGGTTACATATTGCAAATATGCTGAAATTTTTCGCTGTGACGCGTGCTCAATAAAAAACGGCATATTTCCCAGACTGCACACGTCAAAAATATTTTCCTTGAAGCAGTCATATAATAGTTACAAATAAATAGACCAGTTAAGTGAACATGTTGAATCGCATTTTTCTATGTTATGGTTTGAAATACAGTAGCAGATGCATTCTTTATATACCAAGAGAAAATTGTATTCGTCACAGCAAGTCGTCTTCACAATCGAAACCCTTTTAATTACATGAACGCGTTCTTTGGAAGAGCTTACTATGCATTACAATTTTTGGCCCTTTTCTTCTGTTTGTTCACGTAGGAATATCTCCGGCGAATTCTGATAAAAGTGATCATAATTGGACATAATATTAACACCCCCAAAATGCCCAGGGTTATGAAGGTAGGTAGGATGAATAAGTAGTTTAGATTGGGCGCTTGTTACTCAGTAATTCTAAAAGTACACACTATGGCCTTTGGGGTTAACAGAAAAAAAGACCAAATGCCCGCTTTGACAAATTATTAAAAAATAGTTTTTTAAAGATTTAATAGATGCCCGGGAGCAAATTGTGTACTTAGCCCTGCGGTGTATTAACATCTATACCGTCTACTGAAGATGGCCAGAGGTTGGAACTCGAAACACTGTAAGGTAAATAAACAAAAACAAGTCTACTCCGGTGACGGACTTGTTATGCTCTAGGCAGAAACAGGAGGCGGTCAGCGATAATATTTGGTGATTTGGGGAGTTGTGGTTGTCGTTTTAGGGATTTCTCCTTGCAGCGACAGGTTGGTGTCTAAAGGTTACCCCTAGCAACAACAGAGCAGACAAAAGGCCAACACGAAAGTAAAAACATGCATTGGGAAACGATGAAAACTCGACAGGTAAGCGGTTCTACTCCCTAGTAGTGCGATTTAGGTCATCCAGATAATGTAGTAAAACTTTTGTGCAAGTAATGTGAGAGTCATGTATGTGAGATGGTCACCCATTGTGACATTGTTGCTGCACAGTTATTCTTTATATATTTATATTCTTCTTTATATATTCCTCAAGTTTAGATTGTCTTTGGACGGATACTTTATTTTAATTTCTTTATTGTATAGTCAAACATGTCAAATGGATGTACATGACTGCGTATAATACTTTAAGATCACTGTCCACTCTCCATGATAGAGTTTCTCCGAAAGTACACGTAACTTTATTAACCAAAAATCTCCATTTTAGAAGAACCAACTTGAAGACGATCGTGAAAACTTTCGAGAATCCACTCCACAATAATTTCAATTCCCTGTCGTATAACTCATAGAATAACGAGTTGCAGCAATGTGATGTTCGCAAATTTTGAAAGGCGATGGTATCTTATAAGATCAATTAGCTTGAACATATTGAATTAATGATTAGAAGTAAACGATGGTGCGACTGAAAATAATAGGCCTATTATCATGAGGTCTTGTTCTTATCTATTACCATCTTTCACATTTTGATCGTAAGAGCAGAAAGTCTGTAAATATTTCGCTTGACTGACTTTTAACACTAGTTGACACATTAAGGATGTCACGTTGTAGGGTGAGCCCTTAAAAAAAATTACCATGGCAACCTACAACCAAAATTTAATTTAATATATTTAAACCAGCAATCCCCTCCTACAGATGTAATCATACAGTTTTACGATTAATCACTTTCCTAATGGCTGCAATATCATATATGTGCATCAATTTAATTATTGGACGGTCATGAATACTATTGAACTTAAAACTGACATTAACTTTCGATTAAACTGTATACAAAATAATTTTTCCTTTTTCTTTTTTTTTCTATTTGTTATCATCTTCTCTATTTCTTTGTTTTCCTTTTGTCTGCGTTTTCATCTATTTAAAAGGCGTGTAATGTAATTGTGATGCAGTGAAAACCTTAATGTGTTGAATATCGCAACTGGTATTCCTGATCCTGTGACATTGTACCTAATAGATTTGAGCGTGCTATCACGTGGTGTTTGGTGAGAGGGGAGGACGAAACCACACCGTGACCTAGATTAGTGATGACACAATATGGGACATTTTGTTACATTAAACACGTTAAAAGTATGAATACATTGAATGAACTTTACGTAATTTAACTGATATTGCCGGTGTAAGTGGAAAATCGATGTATAGCTCATCAGGCTTTTCGCTTGATGGTTTCTGTCCCCTCAATACAATATCAAGGCTTATAGTCAGTGTTCCAGTTTTTACACAGATGACCTCGTTATTGGTTTCAAAATCAATTAGGCTTACCTTCCACTTTTACTTTTTCTCAGAAAGATATAAAATAGTTAATTCTTTCAAACAAGAATGTAGAGATTTTAATTGTATCATTTCTCATGTACATGCCTCCAAGTTAAATGGATTTCACGTTATTGTACTTGTAGACTTTATCAAAACGTTGGCATGGATCTATTAGTTTACTGCAATTCTACCAGCTGTTTGCAACATTATAGGGAAACTGCAGATTTTAGAGTATGTTGGTGTTCACGATTACTACTGTCGGTTATTAATGACACGGCCGATTAATTACCAATTGAGACTTGACGGTTTGGAGGTGTTGATTGGAATGCATCACAGTTGACGGTTGTCTGACGTATTTTTCACCAATGCTCGTTGCACATGTGGCGTCATTTCAATTACATTACTTTGCAATGAAGGATTTAACAAATAGGTCCGTAAATCAACGCAATGTTAACACAGTCTGTACATTCACGTTTAGAAAAATGCCACTCTAACATGACGCTTCAAAGACTGCGCTAGCCACTGGCGCAGTCCGACGTCAGAAAAAATGACGTCTCACCAGCAATTTTAACTTTGACGCACAATTTGAGCGTTACATCGTCCACGAATGATTGCAAAATGACCAGTGCACCCACTGTAAGACAATACTGGTGTATGGAGTCATTTGATTGCGCTATTACATGCGCTAATAATGTAATAGCGCAATCAAATGACGCATCGTGTGCCACGGGCAAGATAGAGGGTATGTTGATGTGTAGCTTTAAAAACATCGTGTCCCTGATCGGATACCTGAGACGATGTAGAAAGGGAGGTCATGATCCTTGTCGCCTGAAATAATGACTTCCGGCTTGGGGGAGGCATGTTGGGACAGTATGAAGGCCAAGCTTAGCTGTCACATTACAACAGGTGTGTCAAGAGTCAATGGCATCACAAGGGCTTCAAATCACGACGTGGGGAGGTCAGCGCGTGTTCTCCTTGTATATAGTTGATGAAATTGGGCGTATGATCGGGAGAGCGACGAATTTTTTTCTTCTTGTTATTAAAATTAAAATTTAGCAACTTAAGTCAAATTGATAATAACAAAAGTCGATTGAAATCACCCTTTTGTTATAATCTCTTTTTCTTTTAATAATTCAATGTTATTTCTATGTTTATGAAATCTTATCTTAGTTATGTCACTTAATTATAATGATTACTATATATATTGTTCTCAAATTAGTACCTGAAAAGGCTGAAATATAACTCAAAATCACGTTGTAGTGATTTCTGATCTAATGCTGAAAACATGGGCTTTAACCTTGAATGATGAACTTTGAAGTCTCGAGACGCGTCCCCTTCTCTTCCCCTTCATCCTATTTCTAGTATATAGGATGCAAGGTGTCTGATGTTGATTGAGACGCTACCGTGCTACACGTGTTCAATGGTAGACATGTCAGGATCAAAATAGGAAACATGGATCAATATCAGTTGCTCGCTTCCCCCTCCATTGCATTCTTTTAATAGTTATTGAAGCGAAGGATGTGGTGCACCTGTTCAGCGAAAACAGATATCATTATTCCAGTCTGAAGATAGCTTGACAAAATCCAATCTTGGTTTTTTTTTCTTCAAAACGGACGTTTATAGAATATGGAAAAAAATCAAAAAAATCTGTGT
>CP137672.1:899945-1051904 GCA_037976565.1 Mesocentrotus franciscanus
AAAAAATCTGTGTTAAATTTAAAAGAAGAAAATCCGAGCATATCTATAAATTTGAGCATTAAATATTAAGTTATTTCTTATTACAAAAAAAAATCATCCCAACTCTAAAGCTTCATACATGTATGTATATTTATATATGTATTCTTGCGTTTTATTCTGATGAGTGCAAGACGAAAAGCTTAAGTATGGCTCTTTTCAACGCGATACTCCGATTTTGTAGTACCGATCATTTTTTCAGATACAAGTCATGTATAATCCAACATCAGTCATTCCTCATGTCTTTCGAGCATAAGCTCTATAAATATTTTACTGATTTAGTAATAAGTATATTGACACCATATTTATGAAAAGCTGAAATAGCTGAATATCTTTTTGGAAACTGCCCTTTTTCTTCATAATCTACTATCATCCCTGTTTCTAAGTATGGATTTGTTCGGAAGATATGTGTTTTCTTTGTTGGTTATATGTTGTTACAAATTGAAATGTAACCGATTGTTTCCAATTCTTTCTTTTTACAGGACTGGAAATTGGTGTGAATTTAAGAGAACGAAACAAGTCACATGTAATGTTCGCAATGGAACAGAAATGTATATACAACGCACAGTAGCACCATGGTGTAACTATCAGCTTCGTACTCTATACGGTCAATTACAGCATAAAGATTGTACGAAATCAGCTTATCGGTAAGTAAATGATGGGTTCATTCTTATTTATTCAAGATATTTGAGGTCCATTTTTGTCATCTTTTGTTTTTGTCTATTAGGCTATATATATATATGTTTGTTTGTTTTGCTTTGTTTAATTTAGGAAAAATTCCTGTCTGCATATTCGCTGTTTTCTAAATACTCTTTCCTACTTTCTGACAAAATTTGCTTTTCAGCCGGCAAGTCTGTGATATACCTAGTCCTTTATTAATTTTTTTTGGAAAAACAAATTTATTCTTCTAGATATCTAACCTGATAAATTTTGACATATATTAGGGAAAAAGAGTTTTATAGAACGGCTACGAAAGGAGAAACACATTGTGTGTAGATGAATATGTGGACTGAGGGATCGAAAGACAGCGAGAAATACAGAAAGATGTATAGGATATGAAAGGGAGGAAGTGAATGTGACCCACCAAAACAAAAAGTATGCTTCGGAGAAAGTGGGTTTTGAAATAGAATAACAAGATTGTCCTACTTCTAACATTATCACCAATGTCAATTTGAACAAAGTTTTAACCTAATAACAATTCAGGGAAACGTTCAAAGTTGAACGCCATTCATTCAAAGGGTAGGCCGACCTAGTTCATGATATTACAATTAGTCTCACAATGGCCTTGTAAATTAATGAAATGGCTGTTGTCATATGAATCTAATTAAGTAGGAAACACAGGAGCGGCTCTGTAGGTATAATTCTGGGGCTGAGAGTGGGGTTCTTGTATTTTGTGTTCATGTGCCTCGCGAATAAAAAAAACCCCAAAGCCCTCTGGAAAGCCTACTGGGGAAACATCAAACGGAAAATTGTGTGCATCGTATGTGATTTAGCAAATTTTTGAAGATAATTAGCGTAACTCTGGTAACTACTTACTCTTGAAAGTACAAAGGGATATAGTATATAAATTATATAAAGAATAATATACCTCACTTTAGATATCTAGCCATCTGCTTGGTCGAAATTGGAGTCGTGATTTTAGCCATGCCCCGCCTACCAGTCAATAGTCTTTTGAAAAGCGGCCTAGGGGTCTTTTCAAAAGACTATTAACTTGTGGGCGGGTATGAGTACTGCGATCCCCATTTGTTTACGTGTTAAAATTGTCTTTGTGCGAGCGCGGACACCATACAGTGCTTTTTGTCTGCGATTCCCAAATGATTGAAACTTTCAGTCATTTTTCCAGCGAAGATTAACAGACAGTGTCTCAGATTTTCTGTGATGTTTTAACTAATCTTTACTCAATAAAAGGCTGAGGTAAGAATTCTTGGTAGATTTTTGTTTTAATTCGGCTTATAAAAGTCATATCGACTGCTTTAATACTCGAAGACTAGCTGTTTCTATATTGGCTCGCGGGAAAGTTGAAATCGCTGCCATCACAGGCGCGCCGAGGGGTGATGGCCGCGGATTTAACTTTCCCTTGAGCGTATAAAAACAGCCAGTCCTCTCGTAGCAGTCGATATCTTTATACTATCAAACTTTCTAATTAAAGTTAAAACTTTATAATCACAAATATCTGAAAAATTACAGATAACAATTTACAGATCATAAGTGGTGTCAAATTTATTCTTCTATTGCATAACCTAATGACCCATTTGTGGTGCGCAGGTTCCTTTTATTTTCTATTTTTCAAAGTCATTGACCAAAATCTGTTTTCAAAAACTTTGCTTATATTGTGCTGTCATAACATAGATGGCCATAGTGTGACACGACTCAGACGATTCGCTGACGCCCCGAGTGATTCATCCTTCCGTGCAATGAATACATCGGAAGGAACCTACTTAGTAAAGCGATGTAAGACGCAGCGAAATGTCAACACCAGTAGCGAGCGCGGTAATGCGCGCTCGGCTCCCCGACTCTCTGCATGTCACTTCATTAAGACAAATCGAAATACCTTGCAGGTGGTACCGGCTTGTATTAGCCTTTCTTTAAAGGGCTCGACATGTAGGTGAAAGAACTCTGTTTATTATGGGTATGAAAAATTGAAATATAATTTTCGGTTGAGACATTTAAATGAAGATTAGCTAGGGCCTTCATTTTGGAGAGATGGTTTTTGTGTAAAAAATTTGTTAAAGCAGTTTTTTAACAATCCATGATCAAGCCAATTAAATTTTAAGATAATGTATATGGTCTATGCCTAAACAATCCTTTAAGGTGGGAAGGAATAAATTACATTCTGAGATGGTAAACTCACACTCTTTGGCTCGTTGCCAAGATCCAAATATAATATAAAAGCGATGAGCGGTTAAAGTGATTATTACCATTATTATTTCAATGGTTTTGGGAATTGAATTATAGATTCTTAGCGAGTGTGAGAGTCTATTTATGATACTGAGAGGATTGATAAAGTGCTTTTGAATATATGTCAATCATTTCTTTTAAAAACAATGGATTATGCTTTATTTATCTTGAATGAGAACAGCTGCTCGTACATCAATACCTCACGGCTATAGGAGAATAGATGCCATATTAATTGAGGTAGCATAAGAAATCAAAGCTGTACGATATTTTTCATTTTACTTTCTGTTTTGATAATACAGTACTGATCATTAAAAGTTCATCATTTAATTCACATGTACTTGTACAACAAAAGTAATGAAAATAAGACACCGAAAGTCAGAATAGTTAACTACATCGATTAGGAATTGCGTCTTGTTTGTTATCACTATCATCGTAAAGGCTGAAGAAGCCTTTATTTTTTCTAATGCCTGAATAATTAAAAATCGTTACTGAAAAACATAATCTTAACAGAAAAATATATGATCTGATATATTGGAGTATATACAGCTGTCTTTAATTACATGTTTATTTCTGTTGTTCTCGTTTAAAGGTTTCATTTGATCATTTGGTTTTATAAATTGGGTAACTTATTTAGGGTCAAAACAATCTCGGTAGGTAAGGGTGCACCTGTCAGTTTTCATATTAGGTCTAGAGAAGTGAGGTGTTCCATGTTTTGTTACAATTTAGTTCTGTGTCATCAAAATTGCTGAGAGCACAACATTTCATGTATGGTCAAATGTTTCAATAACAATGCGGTATTATTCAAGGTAGAAACTGAGCAAAATGATAAAGAAGCTTTATGAGAAGTATGCGCTTTTAATTTAAAATAATTTTGATAAACTGGTAGTTTCATCATACAGAATAGAATCTAGTATTGCTTTAAGAAAAAGTATAGGTTCTCTCTGGAATGTTCATTTAGCTCATGAAAATGTTTCCCTTTCTGGCATGTCTGGGGAATTTTGCAAGTACTTCTTCTTCCACACAACGCGGAAAATCAGAAATGGAGCATGTAATATCTTGTCATACATTGAACTTTCTGATTGGATCAGGAGTTCTCTTCAGGGTTCTCTGATTGGCGGATGTTGGTGTCCTCGAGTGACCTCTATCTTTGTTCAGAGACATCTCTCACTGAGCGTCCAAAGTGGACACGGTTTGTTTACATTTCACCAAAGTAGCGGGAAGTCGCGTTCAGTTTTTCGCGATTTGGTCTGATTTCAAATCACCAAGAACCCCCACCGCATACCCTTTGCTAGCTTATTCTCCATGCTCCTATACCCCCATCTTTAATTGAAGAAAAACCTTAAATTTACTATAACATGCCAGCACCAACTTTAAATTACTTATGTGCTAATAGAGTACTTTGGGAGTTTTCCTAAGGCTCTCACTGTCTATAATCTCTCACCTATATTCTAAGTTTAAGAGGTATCCGACATTTTTTTCTCATAAAGATGAGGTAAAAACTTGTCTGTCCTGGATCCTAGCCTATATTCTTCTGTCAAGAGACAGTCTTCATTATCTTTCTTCCCGCAGACAACCGTTAAGAGCTTCTTGACGTCTTTCAGCTTCCACTAACCTTTTACCCTCACCTCACCTCTCCTCCCAACGCCTCCCAATTCCAAAATAAGGGCAATCACTCTCTCAACCTCTTGCAAATATCTTCAACTATCTCCGTGAACAGAACACGAATATATATGTATATAGGGCAATTAACTTCTCCACCTCTTGGAAATAATATATTCAACTATTTCCTTGAATATAAGACAAATTGGAACCTTGTAAATGATGTATCGCAACACTCGGAACTCATAAAAATATGATTGATTTATGCCAAGTATCTTACTGGACCATGAACTAGATAATTTGTCATGGTTTCTACATCGCTATTCTCAATAAATCGTATTAACCAAACGATTTTCAACTTCTTCAACTGCTCTTCGATCAATCTGTATATACCACAGTTTTGTAGGCCTGACGAGTTACCATACGAAAATTCTATACGTCTTAATTAATCATGTAAGCCGCCCAACAGTATGTTTCGTTTAACCACTTTGATGGTGTTTTTCTTTAATCTTCTCTTCTCTCTGCAAAGATTCCATCTATCACTCTATCGTTAAACCATCGCTCTCCAGCTCTAGCTTCCTCTCTCCTCGTCGCAATACACTTAATTTGGTCCCCCACCCCGACCATTATCTACGAAGTCCCTCTGACCAGGCTGACCCACCTCCTGATGTGATTTGAACTGACATAGATTCGCATTGTTATTGGCTCGTCCGTCTGAGGTAGCCACTTCACAAAGACAGTAGATAATTATCGAAAGTCAATCGTAGGAGACAGTCATAAATCTACACATTTCCGAACCATCAGGGATTAAATAGCAAGAAAAGGATTGTCTAATACTTTTAGTTTTGTCAATGATGTTGGGAAATTTGAATAACCATTCGCAATTTGTGGTAACCAGGCCGAAACTGACTCTATCCTCCCTATCTTTTCTAGAAGACGTCCAAACATTTGCAGCCAAAGTATTTCCCTATTTCTGTTTCCAAAGTGAAGTACTACAAATATCTTATTGTGAACGATGATTCAGATTAATGTCATAACCTTTTTAGAGATTTTTGTGCGTCTAATATGAAATGTTTATTGATCACATATCGGTTTATGTAGGCCAATTAATTTCCTACCGATTATGCCGAAAGAGTCTCTTTTTTGTAGTAAAATTTAATAAAGTGCTTGACAAACAAGTTAAAGTTACGTCGGATCCCGATGAAAGAACCGGTTATCGTATATTCTTTTAAAGAAGTTACTATTTCTTTATTAAAGAGCAATCCAACCCTTGTCAACAGCTCAGTTGTTCGAAAGCAGAAAAGTAAGAGGAACAGAATGTTATTTTGAAGCACACCCACACCCACACCCGCAAGCAATTTTAATGTTCATCTTATTTTATTCATGTACTTGTTCATCCGTTGTTATTTTAATCTTTTATTATAAGGGCCTTTGGAATGAAACGGCATTGATGGTATATGAAGCTAACAACATAGATGTTTATAGGTTTAGTAATGTTCAAGAATGTGGATAAGATGAGCAAGGATTGATGATGGGCGTAAAGGTTTGATTGACTTGATCTTTCTCACTCATCTCCACAAGGAATAGAAACACTATGGGTGGGATGACATTAGCACAACATGCACGGAGAAACATTGCCAGCTATGTGAGAAATGATTCCAACCGAGTGTGACAGACGGAAAGGCATTAGTTCCGATCAAATTGGGGAAATTTATCCACCTCCGGTATGTCTTATACAGCATGCACAGTAGGACGTAGGCCTATGCCATTTACTCAAAGAAAAGCTGGGAAATAGAAAGGTTTTAATTTCCTTACGGGCACATGTAATACATTTTTGTATCTCTTTCTCTTTCTTTATTTACTTTGCGTAATTGGTAATGGCCGTAAAGATGCACTTTTCGGGGAAAACTACGATTTCGTAGTTAAAAAGAACGTGTTTTTCCTACTTGAATAGAGACAGAAATAATTTCATTAAATTCAAGACATCTCACTAAAAAGAGGCATGATTTTTTTTTAAAACTTGTTTTAAACTTGTTTTCAAGAACAGAACACTCCTCTACATGCTTGATCTCTTTTAGTCATGACACATAATTTTTTTTTTTACATAAAACATATAAATCAATATTAGAAACTGATGTGTTGATGCGTAAATAAAGAACTATTTTTCTCTAGTCAGTGAATTCGCTTGGTGCTATCCTAAAAATAAAACTATCAGGGAAGAACGCACATGGAAGAGGCATGCTGTGAAGTAGTAATGAGTTGTGTATTTTTGTGATTATTGGTATATAACAGTCCCGTAGTGCTATAATGCCAGCCCGGTAGCTGGGCGGTTATTGGATCGTACCGGGAGGGATGCCGAACCCTCAACGCATTGTGCGAGGATCATTAAAGACCTAGTACATATCTAGAGTCCTATACACGATCTTTTCCACTTTTATTAATATGGTATGCTCCAAACTGACGTCACACAAGAAAGATGAGGTGATAAAAAGGGAGGCTACTGTAGTGGGTGAATAAGGGATGGAGGATCTTGTGAAAGTTAGAAGGAGAAGGGGAAATATCATCATTTAGATAAAAGTGAAAGTGTATCTTTTTTTTTTAGTTATAAAATTTGTCAGTTACACACAAGTCATAATGGGAACGGGTCCAAAATGTGTTGCACTTCCTCAGTAGAAAATGAACACATTTAAAACGCCCAAACTCACCAAGGGATGTCAGTCTTCTTACACAAGGAAATTAGGTCTGATGTGAACCCTACCCACCAGCCTTTCAGCTTGTCAATGATACTATTTTTCAAATGAAAAAGGCCGTGGGTATACAGAAGCCTATTGAGAAAATACTATGTTCTCTGTAGAAATGTCATGGTTATCCAAGATTTTGTTTGATTATTATAATATGTCAAACCTCAAAGCAGTCCAGAAGACTGATCATTGTAGAACTGTTGTATACATGTATATATTTATAGGCAGAATAACGAATTTATAGTGAAACAGAATGATATCAATCGAGTCTCAGGAATGCAAAAGGCATGAAAAAGACCGGACTTTAGATGAATATAATATACATTCAATTAGAAGAAATGGACTACCGGTCACTTCCATGAAGGTATTATCCATAGACTTGAGAAAATTGTGATTTTGTAGTACACTGTATTTGCAAATGGCTTCCTAGAATAGTTGTGGAAGCTATCTTTACCATTACCATGTAATCGATATGTCGACATGTTAACTTATATATTTGAAAGGGTGTAATATTCAATTAAAAGTAGAATGTTTAGTTAACGGTTGATTAAATATATTTGGACAATCGAAATACGCCTCCTACATTAATTATGATTTGTATATAATGCATTCGATGGGATGCATGTGATCTTAGCCATTTTGAAACAAATTTTGTATTTCAAGATACCATTATTAATCGTGCTTAATCTGTTCCAAACAAAGAAAGTTCACTGATTTCGGCAGCCTTTAAATGGCATGCCTTCTGTCTAAACACGGACACCCCATGGTCATCGAAACATTGGAAGTATCATGTTCACAGCAGATCACAGCACCCCCGATAGCAACCTCCTCACCTTTAAGGTAATTTGTGAATTACTCAAGCTGTTTCTCCTCACACCTACTCGTCTTGGAGAGATTTCAACCATAAATTATGACTGACAGATGATTTAGCCGGGGGGACCTTCTTCGCAATAAACGGAAGATATGCATTTGTATTCTAAAAAAGATTGAGAGAAGAGGGGGGTCAGCTCGTAGACTGATATTTACAGCGATTCTGTATGTTTAATATCGATTGAATCGAAAACAAGGAAACTGATAAAAAAGATATATAACACTTTAAGGTAGGTTGGGAAAATAACGACTATTAGTTGTCGAATCGACTTAAGTGCTAGCAAGAGAGTAAGTAATAGTCTGATTTTCAGACCATTTTACCGAATGGTCGTACGTTTCGTGCTGCGTAAAGATTCAATCAGTTTAATTTTGACCATTACAAGAAGTGGGTTATTGATGTAGACAAATGCTCATGTACTCTTTACAGCTCATTATATGTATGTTATTACCAAAGAAGAAAAAAGCCAGTCAGTCACTCAAGTAAACGGGTTTCCTTGCATAATTTGAATATTAGGACACTGCTAACGTTTAAATTTCACAGATAGGACATACATGACATATTCATAATTCCTGCAAAGTTCTATGGAATTTGATGTTGGCTGCAACAGGGACATAGTATCTTTAATGATGTGAGCTATTCTATTTGCACCATTTGACGCAATAAACTTGCCCAAACGCACTTAATGTTTAAGCATCTTTGAATAATATTAGATAAATGGTAAAATGTAAGATGCAAGGAAAGTTGTAGCCGTTTTTACTACTGAAATAGCGTGATGCTGTAATTTACTATAAATATAATAGTATGTATTTAGGCTGCTCGCACCCTCCTGAAAATTCACACCCCACTATACACACACACACGCACACGCACACACACACACACACACACACGCACCTCTCCACATCCAACCCCACACAACCCCACACACACGCACACCACGACTCCCATAGTACCCATTAACGTACACGCACACACACACATACACACACACAACATACACACGCACACATGCACAACGCATACGCACATACAAACACACATCACCTACGGCATGTTTGATTTATGCATATTATTTTAATACTTTGGTTAACAACATGAAATACTTGGAATTTTTTTAACACCTTACTATGTTTGTTTGTGGATCTCGATGTAAAAACATCAAACAAAATCACAGTTTGTGGCCATGATCATAATGCACATCTGGAGCTCAAGTTAATGTATCTTTGAAGTTGTTCATATGAAAAAGCATATACAGGCGGGGTCACATTTTATTTCCTTATTATCGTGACCTTTGGCATTCATATACATGGCCTTTATAACAAGAAGTAGTGTGCAGGGACACCCCACAGCTGGTAAAAATGAAGGCGATGATTTATAGCTAGACGCGTGTTTGAAGACCTTCAAGATGATCATAACTTGCGCGGTAATTGTAACGACTTCCAAACCAGTGGGAATTTATGACACGGAGATGACACCGAGATATCTTAAATTGGTGCCGCTGATGATACCACACGTTCTTGTCACCTGCTTTCCTTGACGCGAAAATACACTCATGGGTCTAGTCTTGTCATTTGAATTCTTGAAGAATGATAGCCATCAATATAGATAAAATTATATTCATTGAAGTCTGTGTTTATATACCGATCAAATACTTCTAACTGTCATTACCTGTAGGCTAAATAGCATCAAAATCCATCTCATTTGCTGTTTGTTGTTTGTTTGTTTTTCAAAAAGGAAAGAACAGGCGCACTGAACATACAATTCTCTGTGGTAATAAGGTGTTACAGTTTTAAGGAAATAAATTTACTGTTATCGAATACAGCTTAACTTTATGTATAAATATGTCTTAAGTCTTACACTACTTACAGAGGTAAAAGAAGGGGGAAAAGGGTAGTCGTCGTCGTCGTCGTCGTAGTAGTAGTAGTAGTAGTAGAATAAATAGTAGCATAAGCAGCAGCAGCAGAAGTAGTAGTAGCAACAGCAGCAACAGCAATAGTAATAGCAGTGGTAGTGGTAGTAGTAGTGGTAGTAGTAGTAGTAGTAGTAGTAGTAGTAGTAGTAGTAATAGTAGTAGTAATTGTAGTAGAAGTAGTAGTAGTACTAGTAGTAGTAGTAGTAGTAGTAGTAGTAGTAGTAGTAGTAGTAGTAGTAGTAGTAGTTGTAGTTGTAGTAGTAGTAGTAGTAGTAGTAGTAGTAGTAGTAGTAGTAGTAGTAGTAGTAGTAGTAGTAGTAGTAGTAATAGACAAGAGAAAGAAGATGAGGAGGAAAAAGAGGAAGAGGAAGTAACAACAAAAGTAATAGCGTTTGAATGCAGTGTTACGAGAAAAGAGTGGGATTTAATTGTTCTCTTTCGTTATTTATGGATTTCATACATGAATTTTAATATTTCATTTTAAACACGGATTCAAATATATTTCATTTGTAATGGCATAAGTGCATGGTGCTCCCATTTTTGACTTCTCGTTCCTCTTTTGTGAACAGCCGCCCTCAAAACTTCACATTCCAATATCAAAAAATGTTATAGTAAGATGAAAAACAAACCTGAACATGATATTGTTTATAACTTTACGACTATTTATTATGAAAACGACACCGTATCCCATTTAGAAGCTCCAAGCGACATTCTATTCGGATCAGTGGTTTTCAATAAACGTAAGAAAAGATCGCAAACATATTTCTGAGAGAGGCCATGACAGACTGAAAATGATACTATAAACTGTGAAGTTTTATTGTCACCCCTACATACGCATCGTACCCTCCATAAAAAGGACGAAAAAAGAAATAAAACGAAACAAAAACGTGACCATGACATGATATTGAGGGGAACTAGGAAAGAAGAAATGCCAGAATAGATTTTATTCGTCTTGTCAAGATACTGTGTTTATTGACTGAAGGTTTGAAACCCATCACATCTCACAAATTGACCTCGACTAATGGACTTCTACTGTACACATTTTGCAATCATTCAATCCATGCTCATATGCATAATGTCGCACTTGACCTTCAAAGTGTGAGGAACAGTCATTAAATCCACTATTGTAAGTGTAAAATTGTTAATTAAAGAATTTCTTTGAAACTAGGAGGGTGTCTAACTCTCATAAATCTCTGACAAGCAACCAAAAAAATTTTTTCAGGCAAATAAAAATTGTAAATTCAATACAAAACCGTTTCACAAGAAACAAATAAGGTCTAAATCCCGCCTACACCCCCCCCCCCTCGAAAAAATGGTCCTCGCCTCTCTCTGTCTGTAACGTGGGTCAGCTTCCCGATCAGTGCACGCATCGTAGTGTAGTACGTAATGAACTGAGACAGTCCCTGGTTTCATGGTACGCATTTCAAGAATCCAGAAGACCAATCCATTGGTCTGCTACCATTCATTGACATGTGCGTGACCAGTGATGAAAAACACATGGATTATAGATTGATATCATTACGATGATCCATCAATCCATTCACTCACATTCTCAAGATTAAGACGTATGATGTCATTCACAATCATCCTGATGGTCATGATAGTCTTCATGTGTCTAATCTCTAGGATGTGTTGCTGAGTGTTTGGTTCTCTTTCATTAAAGATTGCCTAGTTTTAATACAGATCGACCATGCCATGCAGGCAGATGGGCTTATCCAGAGACTTGCCCCTGGAAGGTGTGTTAGTGGGTTTGCCTACAAAACGATTTTGGTTTGAAATCGAATCATGTTGTCGTAAATGTAAGTGTCACTCTCTGATGACAGTGTGATACGCGTATCATATATCATACAGATATGGGAAACACTTTTTAAAAACATTTGGATAACAAATAATAGTGTTTCTGGTAGAGACACAAAATTAGCCTTTAGAGTGCTTCAAAACTGTAAAAAGCGGGAGTAGGTTGTGAGTTTTTTGGGGTGAATGAAAACGAAGAAGATCGTGCATAATGCTAAAACACAATGATTTAACTATACTGGTATAAACAAGGAGATCTCCTCGGTATAACCAGGGTCAATACTCATGATAATAAGAAAAAAGTGTTGTGATTGCATTCAGTGCATAATGTACCTCAGACACCATGCCTCTGTAGGTGAAGAATGGTAAGTTCTTACAGTATAGGCTCCTACTCCAAGAAAATAAACACTGTGTTAATGCGATTCTACATTTCAACCCACATTGATATAGGGCAGTAAATTTAAGATGACATGATGGAATATAGGCCTCCATCTTGAAGCTGAGATTACGATCTTATCAGTAGTCTGTATCTTTGTTTCTATTCACGCCTCAGCAATTATTGGCTAAGACTACTGATGTCAACAAAGTCAATACAATAACATAACGCTATTATACACAATATACACCAACAAATTTTAGTATAGAAACATTTCTATCTAGCAATCGTTTTCGTAGATATACCATCGTGTTGCTGACTTCTATTTCATGTTTGAGAGAAACGTAGCTATCCCTATAACATCAAAGATTTAGGGTATTGATGATAAAGAAAATATTAAAAACGAAACGATATTGCAAGCATTCTTACTGTTTTCAGGATTTCGATAAGTGTCATCTTCTCAAACTACATTTCAGTAAAAGGGCACAATCTTTTAAAATAAATGTTTGTGATCGATATGACACGAGGATATCATCAGTTGGGGCTTTCACGATATTGATTGATTTTTGTCTAGCGGAGATGACCATGGTGGATTTTGAAGACTATCAATTTCCCATAATTTCTTTGTGCCTATAATAACAACAATACATATGATTTCTTCGTTGTCAATGTTTTGAATCTCCTGTTATTGTTTGGAGAAGTGGGTGATATATTACGCTGATTGATGTCAAGTATTGATCTTGAATTCCAAACATAATGATCATTATACTAACTCAATTACAGAAGTTAATTTAGTACCTGTTTTTATTACCATGATTACGTTTGTATTACAATTACCCTTACCAAAGTAAAACCCAAAACACACAACATAAAAATTATGAAGACAGGAAGGTCAAATAATTTCAAGTCATATCTTAGAAATTATCGCGAAGATTAACTTTGACAAAGCCAGACGCCAGTTTTTACTACCCATCGTCCCTACGGTGATATATTATCCAATAAATTTTGTCAGTAATAGAAAAAAACCGGAGTTTTTCATTTACTGCTTCCGAAATATCTAGGTCAGACTCAAGATTTTGCTCCATAAGTGCATTTATTTGTCAAGCTTTAGCGTTCGTCATAAGGTAGTGCTGGATGATATTTTGGGTCTGTTTGTCAAGCAGATTCTGTCCATACTTTTGTCAGTATGTGTATTGTAATCCCTCCTTAAAAAAATAACAACAACAATAACAAAAACAATCAATGATGATCACATATTGCTACATTTTTGTAGTTCAGTCAAAATTCTACACTTATCCACAAAGTTCTTTTTTTTTAGTCATTATAGGCCTATAACCTTAGGACAAACCTTCCCATCCATCACTGCAAGACATACTTCCGTGACAGTCATGACAATGATAGTCCCATAAACCTTGCCGTTATTGACTTATTGGTTCAGCGCGGACAAAAAGTATAATTGCTTTCTTGTATACGTCTATCCTTTCTGTCATAAAGTTACAAGTCATATTTCAAGATATGCAATTACAAGCTTCTATCTGGAATTAAAGAAAATTATGTGATTTTAATTCCTAAGGTTCAAAACCTACTTTTGTCATAGCAAACCCCCTAAGGGCTTCGGAGAGAAGTTGAAACAATGTATGATAGATCAAAATACAATCATCAACATATTGACGACATTGTCACTCAACAAATGATAAAGGCCATTTATTCAATGAAAATAAATTGTAAAGGCAAAAAGAAAAATATATCCGTTGATATGTGTAAATTTGCTTTGTATACCATAATGAATGTACCTGTTCTTTGTGTCAATTTTTTTGATTATCTTTCTGACACTGTGTATATTCCGACGAGCCATAAGAAAGTGAGTACATTTAATAAAAATGGGAATATTATAGGCCTATTTCAAAACGTCCAGTCGGTAATAAATGGGATGTTATTATCTACGTCTATCCATTTATTCCATATCAAGATTCTCTAAACACCGCTTAGTATCCTTCATTACATTTTTTGCTTAATGAATAGTTCTTAAGATAAGCTTAACCCTTCATATTTCCTGTTATGTGCTCAAAAAGACTAAAAGAAAAAAAATTAGAAAGGGAGAATTTCATATAAATACCGAATGTACAGTATTATTAAAGTACATATGAACATTTGAGAATACATACATTTTCATGTTCAGCAAAATAGGACAAGTTAAACGTATGTTTTACTTATTTCAACATTTGAATCGTAATTTTTATGGAGTTATTTGAAATAAGCAGTGTTGTAGTCGAGTGGTTCAAGCACAATTGCCTTGAAATGCAAAGGTCGTGGGTTCGATCCCCGACACGGCTCTATTGTCCTATGGCAAGGCATTAAGCTGTATTTTCCGCTCCATACCGAAGCGAAATGGGGACCTGGTAAGATTTGTATTTGTCTTTATTCATTCAACCATAAAATAACATCAAATGGAAACAATATTATTATATCAATTTGGAACAATAAATAAAATTATGGTTAGGAGCACCGAAAAGCAAAATGCTTGTAATTTGGTGTCCCAAAACAAGGAAAACACACACACATGCCTGGAACTTAAAATATAAATAGGGGGGTCACATATACATTATTTATCATATACATGCATATATTCATAACATTTCATTAGAGGGATGACAAAAGCCTTTGTGTCAGTAAATGTCATATGCCCTCACGGTGACCAAAAAGTAGGAATACTCTCAAGGGAGTGAAGATGGTGCACATTGTGCGTGAATGAATCCGATGACCGGGGTAATAATATATGTAAAGCGCTTAGAGACGGTATTTCATATTAAGCGCTATATAAATCCAGATTGATATTATCATTATTATATTTGTTGTCGAAGGTCTGGGAAGAATTAAATCTTGACGTGCGTGTTTCTTTCTTTCTTTCTTTATTTCAGGGTAATGTTTCGACCAAAATATACGATAGGATACAGAACAGTAGAAACTACAGACAGACGGTGTTGTCCTGGTTTTAATGGCCCAAATTGTAATGATGGTGAGTATGACTATAACATAATTGAGATATCTTCTTTATTTCTAAGGTGACAAGAATTACAAATTTGGTATCATGTTTCCAGTAAGTTGAAAAATAATAACAATTGTCATAAGTCATTAGCAATAACTTGGGTTTAAACTGTATGGTTATGAATACATGTACATGTGGGCTAAAGGGCTAAATCATATAATGAATTTAAATAATGCTTTTCAGAAAGTCGCTCTGGCTACGGCATTTATTTTCTCCAAGTTCAAGTTCAGTGATTTTAATATTTCATTCCCCTAGAAGCGATAAAGTTCATGAGAATTTCAAACAATCCCATCTTACGGTAGCATGTTTAGAACAAGATCGCGTTTGAAACAAAGGGTGGAGGAAATATTCCCTCTTCTATTTTATCAGGAGATTTTAACGGTTACTATGTTTTAGCGTAATTCAGTAGGAATCCTGTCTTGTACTTGGTCCATGATGTAGTAGACCACCATGGATTATGAACCTGTGTACCTCCCTTGGTCTCAAGAGAAGGAGGTATTTCTTGGCTTCCGCTCGAGTCTGCATTTTTCTTCCGCTTTTTGAAGGATGAATATGAGCTTAAAGTCTGCATTGATTTTCAAGAGAAAGATAGATGGAGGAGTCTCGGTGAAATCGCCTCATTAATCAACCTCATACTAACTTGTTGTTTATTGCCATGGGTTTGTGTTCCCTTGTGTCTGCATTGAGTACAACGTAAAACATTTTTCTCTAGTCGAATACGTATTATTTTTCTCTTCTGTAATGTTTGAAGAAGTTTGATCTCATCTCTCCCGAGTAACTTCTTTCTCTTTCATTTCTTGTTGCTTTATTTTTCTCTATTTGAATCTTCTTTTAAATCTGTATTTATCTTAATTTTCTCCATAATGTTTCCAGTTATTCTCAATTGCTCTTTTCTTCTTATATGTATAGCGTACATTATTAGTCTCATTCGTCGTGTACAATCAAATTCAAAAGTTATATGTTTCCGTTTTCATTATTTCACGTGTACTTCAACAAAGAGCATTAATGTAGGCAACAAAACAATATCCTTTAAAGTTTTTTGCTCTATGACATTTGTTATCAATCAAAGCAATCAGAACAAAACGTTAAAAGGCGGTTATTGTGCATTAAGACATTTACGAATAGCCTCTATTAAAGGAAATGGCAGCCACAGGTTAATTCATTTCTGAGTAGAACCTAGATGTACATAAAAACAAGTAACAAGATACGATTCAAACTAGACTTTCAAGAATAAGATTCATTAACAAAACTCCCTGTTCGAGTGATGAAAATATAACGAGAAGATCTATACTTATTAGGAAGTTGTTCCTTCGTTTGTTAAAGGAATGAAAACCGCAATTCACATCCTCTAATTAGGAAGGTCCTTTTTCCGCATGGTCATTTTTGTAAGATCAGAAAACGCGGCGATTTTCAAGCCTGTTTTATACAAACATCAATGATCAACATTCACATTAATCGGCGTGAAATACGACGTCTGTAGGCCTACTACATTGAGAGTCTGTCAGTATCAGAGGAAACATCTCAACAGAAATGGCATGGCCCGTGTTATTGATGAAGGTCCCCTGTCTTACTGCAACTAAATAAAACATATATTTTGTGTCTCCATCGCGAGGATTCTTTATTTCTGTTTTTCCTGTCCTGTCTCCTTTCCCTATCTGCTCTTTTGAGTTTCATCCTTTTATCTAAAGATTCCATTATCGATATTTCCGTCAACCTGTCACGTCTGCTCAGCGTCCATGAGATGTAACAGACCATGTTCTGTCCCAACTATACATCACGCCTTGTATTTGTTTGCCAAGGGAAGTCTCGTACAGATCTACATTCATAACGGTTAAATATTCATAAGGTTAAAGCTGTTGCCTTGTGATGATTGCGAAATAAGAAATTATTATAGAATGTATATTATTTCGTATATTATTGATTGAAGGAGAATCCCACGTCAACTCCAGAATAGGTATCTCCCCACCCACTATCTCTTTCTTTCTCTGTATGCCGATCTCTCTCTCTCTCTCTCTCTCTATCTCACCCACACACGCGTGACGCACACACATACACACACACAAACACACACACACACACACACACACACACACACACTCTCTCTCTCTCTCTTTCTCTCTATCCCTGCTCTATCTCTCTCTCTTTCTCTCTCTCTCTCACACCCCTTTCCATCTCTACCCCCCCCTTCAAATTCACTTTGTTTCTATCCCGTTTTTCCCTCTCCGTCCCTTTTTGTCCTTCCTTCCTTTTTTTCGTGTTATGTGCAGTCTAATGAGCTTTTGTAGAATTTAATTTAACTTTTTTTTAAAAGTCTATTAGAAACTGGTCCTTGCTGCCAAAACTACTCCTGATTCAATTCATGCTTAAAGGGAAATCCAACCTTAATAGCAGACAACTCTAAAAGAAAGCAGAAAAATCAGAGAGAAATCTGGAAGAAAAAAAAAAGTTGTTAATTTTGTTAAGTTGTAATCACTATACATACGGGAACATTAAATTGTCTGAACCGGAAATGTCACTGTGATGTAGTGCCGGACAACTTTTCCCATTTGTTCCAACTCACAAAATGACTAAAATGTTTTTGTTTTTTACAATATGTATGAGTCGGGATATTTTTTTTAAAAAGAGGACCTGCAATAATAATACTCTCCATAATAAACGTTGAGTAGTGCCCCAAGGGTGAAGGCATTTGTATGAGGACCGGTGCGTGAAAGCAATTTCGAGTCTTCTTCTTTGAAGAACAGTTGTTCAGAATATCTATACTAACAATAACTTGTATTAATGTTGTACTTGACTTGAAGATAAGTATGTACCTATTTTGAAAATTTACATTTGCTTCCCTTTAACATAGTACACGTAATACCTGTCATAATGACACAAACTTGCGGTTTATCAAAAGAGCTGTGCCAAACTTTAATGAAGGTCAAATATAATGTTTATACTCTCCTCATCTCGTAGACCCGGTGCCAAACATGAATGATACTAATGAATTAACAAGTCTAAGCCTTTAGTGAAGGGATATTTTCATTCTTATTCATTTAATTTCCAAGATACAAAACAGAATAAACATAAAATATTTATTTTGAAAGGCACGGATTGGGACAAGTTTTGCATTAAGTTAGCAGGATAAATCCAACACACAATAAAAAGGCCTTAGAGTATTTCTAATTGGCTGATGTATCTAGATTGATGCAGATTTGCCCATAAAATGAATAACTGCTTTGCCCCCCCCCCCTCCTTCGGTTACTCCTTCTAGCGACACCCTTGATAAATTATCATTGTTTCCATGCAGTATTATCGGTGATTTTGTCAAACAAATATAACTACTTGGACAAGGGCATTAAAGGATGATAATTGATGATTATCGGTTGAGATCCTCTGTGCATTGTGTTTTTAACACGTGAAATCGTGAATGAAATGATCTTAAAGATGGTGCCAACAGAGTCTGTTTAGTTACTTGAAATGTGTTATTCGTTCTCACGTGAAAGTGCATGTTCAGCATTCAATGTGAAGTTTAACTTCTAAACTTTTCAAATACACGATATCTGAATAGTCATAGAGATAGTCGTGGAGATTTTGAATGTTTCATTCGTAAGTGTCAATTTTCTCAGATGCTGAATGTCTCAAGCTAATTAAGAAAAACTTCAAGGGTGAAATTAAATCGTTATTGCACCGAGGATGCTAACATACATGTACGACATTTTTGGAATGATGTTATAGATAATGTCTACTTTTAATTTAAAATACAAACATGTAGGTAGTTGTTTCCAAATCTGCGCTGTATTGGTATTTTGAATTATTCTGTTCCCAATTAAAAGTAATCATAAGTTAGTCTATACGCTTTCGATTCCATCCTAAAAATGTTTTCATTTCTTCGTTTTCTCCTTTTATTTTGCAGCTTGTATGAATTGTTCGACGTTAAATGAATTACAACAAAGAGTAGACGAATTGGTAAGTTGAAAACCAGCCTAGCATTTAACTATTCATCCTAATGGTTCAAGAAAGAAAGGCAATATACTTTGGCCACATCAAAAGACATCAGAGTCTCTTGAAGAGTTATTGGTAGGAAAAGTAGAAGTAGATTCTTCATAACTAGCCCCCCACATACTATCTCTCTCTCTCTCTCTCTCTCTCTATCTATCTTTCCCTGTCCAGTACACCCCTTTAATGCATACTCGTTTCGGTGATATTTCGGTTTCTCTCGAAGTTTTGGGGGTAAAAAAATAGGGTTTTATCTAAATTTACAATAAGCCATAGAAAAGACATAAATATAAATTTTACTACATAGCAGTGTTTATCAACATTAAGACATAACTTGGCTTTTTATTTTTTTAATTCTTTCTGGCTGATTTTATTCTGTTTGATGGCGCCGTCGCATATCTTATAAAATAAACAATCCGTTAAAGGTACTATGTCCCAATTGCAGCCAACATCAAATTCTGTTGAACATTGCAGGATTTATGAATATGTCACGTAACTATGTCCTTTCTGTGAAATTTAAACGTTAGCAGTGTTCTAGTATTCAAATTATGCAAGGAAGCCCGTTTACTTTCTAGACTTCACTGTCAGACACTATTGAGTGACTGACTGACTTCTTTTTTTTCTTTGGTAATAACATACATAAAATGAGCTGTAAAGGGTACATGAGCATTTGTCTACAGCAATAACCTACTTCTTGTAATGGCCAAAATTAAACTGATTAAATCTTTGCGCAGCACAAAATGTATACGACCATTCGGTACAAAGGTCTGAAAATCAGACTATTACTTAGGTGATTGCAATCCCTCAAGACGATTCGACAACTAACGGTCGTTATTTTCCCACCTAAAGACATTTTCAAGCCCTTTCGTTTTGAGGGAAGTTCTAAATAAGCATTATCTTTCAAATGCCATCGGAATTTAACCTTTTCGTTGTTTGGGCCTGCAAATGGGACATAGTACCTTTAAAACATACACCCAGATTTATTTCCACATTAAGAGAAAAACTGTGTACGAGAAGGTTATTATGTAAACATAAGTAAACAGTTCTGGAAACTATTTAACCAGGGAGGTGGGCAGGACCTCCTGGTTGAACTGTTATAGATTTACTGTGATATAATGGTGTTCAAAACACAAATTGTAAGGAATAAAGCATGATCGAGTTATTTACAGGTATGACTTGAATCATAAAAGAGCGGTTGCGCTGACGTCCAGAAATTATTTGTTTCTCTTTATGTCGATGTATGTACCTCAGCTTTATCCCTGAAGTCATATTGCTATCTTGTCCTTTAACTGAATGAGATTCATATCTAGATTTAAATGTCTATACGCGCTCTGTCAATGTCATCTCATTTGGCCTTCATGATAGTTTTTACACTTTTACAGAAACAAGTATATTATTAGAGTACATGTAATTGCAATTTTCATTCTAAGGCTGTTATGTGGATTTGTAGTAACCCTCTCTCTCTCTCTCCCTCTCCCCTCTCCTCTCTCTCCCTCTCCCCTCTCCCCTCTCGCCTCGGCTCTCTCTGTTCCTATTTTTGCCTTTCTGTATTTACCTGCTCCCTATTTCCCCCGCTTTTTCGCTCTATTTCACTTACATATCTCTCTCTCTCTCTCTCCCTCTCTCTGTCTCTCACTACCTTCTTCGTCTGACTACCTTTAGCTAAGCCGTTCACGAGGCACCTCTATTAGACCTGTAAGCAATGACGTTAACCTGGTGAACCCAGGGTATAACAGTGCTGGTGATCGTGGTACAACCACACTAAGAGGGCCTCAAGGCCCACGAGGGCCCGGTGGACCCACTGGCACAGCAGGGTCTCCTGGAGATGTGGGTGCTAGTGGACCACCGGGACCAGAAGGACCAAAAGGAGATCCTGGTTCTAGAGGTCCTGCTGGACCATCAGGACCTGCCGGGCCACAGGGACCACCGGGAATTCAAGGTCTTCCTGGGAAGTCCGCACCAGGTAGACCAATCCAGTATACTCATATTATTATGATTTGTAAATCAGTTCTCATCTTGATAAATACTTAGAAAATGTTGCTATACTTATAATATTCTAGAGATGTATAAAAACAGTAACCTTTATATTCTACTTCCTGTAAAATGACTTCAAAGAAAATAACATCGATAATATGTACTTACAAAATTTGAGATAATAACTTTCTTCGAGAATTTATATCATGTTCCTCCTGTGTTTTTTTTCCTTCTGTTTCTTCTGTTGTTGTTGTTATTATTATTATTATTATTATTATTATTATTATTTATTTATTTATTTATTTTTATTTATTTATTTATTTTTTTTTTTTTTTTTTGGGGGGGGGTCACCCTGTCCATCAGATATGAATGAAGTATCATACCTCGCTTTGTTATCATTTAAGTGTGTTTTAATAAGATAACCTATTCCTACCTTCTTGAGTGTACTATTACTTGCTTTCCCATGTTAGGAATCGTTGGTCCGGCGGGTCCACCTGGTCCTCCTGGTTCGGTTGAATCACTAGGAATGGTCGTGACGGTAAGTCAAACACAATAATGTTGCAGTAAGATTATTTTCATATTTTACACAACATGCTATTGTAAAGACTTTCGAAAAACAGCGTGATCGAGGCAATTGCAATGTGCAAACATTCAAATTACGTATTACGTAATCCGCACATGATTTCTATGGAACTATACAACAAGGTCTTTGAATTGTTGATTGCTCAAAAGTCTTCGCGATCATGTTATAATGTTGTATACAAATTAAAGCATACTTTGTCTGATTTAAGAGTCGTCAAAAAAGAATTATGTTTCGGGCATTCTAGGCTGACCACGATGTGTTGCGAGTTAAACTATAAACAAGGATTCAATAATGGTATGAAAAGGATTTTCTTCGAAGTTAGCATGGCATAGGCCCTATTGTAATTTTGTCTACAGACCATGTAACGGGGCTCGTTAATCTTGGTGAAAAGGTGCTTTACTCTTAGTATATCGTATTTAATTAATACGACCAATCAAAGCACATCGCTAATCACACTAAATATTATATTGCGTTAAGTGCCACAACTGTTTTTGTTTTAATTTTATCTTCCAATTATACTCGGAAGAATGCGAAAATTGCGTATCAGCAAAATTAGTGTCATACTTATGGTAAGTCGTCCGAATGTGTCCCCAAATTACTGTCATTTCTAGAGAATGAAATCCATGCAGTTTATTTCTTTGTTCGTTTGTATGTGAAATGTATTGCCAGCTCGTCTTGGCCTATGGTCTATCTCGGCTGTGGTACCAGGCTGTCCGAATAAACCTATTTCTGTCACAAGTTATTTACACCGATTGAGATCATTTGATCACACTTGTTTCCGTTCTCTAAATAAGAATGATACCAAATAACACAAACCATGTGTTCTTACTTATCAAATGTCATACATCAAAATATTGAGAAATATCAATGGGGAATTAAGGGTGGATTCGGATGCATATAGGCAAATTCCCACAGGGGGGAATCTGCCCCCCCCCCCCGAAATAACAAGTTATGTAGCCGCTTTACGTCTCTCTGCCCGCGCTGTGTTCACGTTATTGCACCCCCTTTTAGTACCCTTTTCATTGGGGATCCTGCACCCCATTCGATTAGTGAAGCCAGATTTCTCATATTCGGTGGGGGAAGGGGGTGGGTGGGCAGCCCATGTATATGTTCCGACCTGCAGAGGAATGATGCGTAATGTTAATGTCCCCTTTTATAATCCACACACTTCAATACTTATACATTTCCTATTTTGTACTCAAAAATATTTTGAGCAAAATTATGAATAGCAGGAAAAATATCTCATTAAGTTGACGCACTGTGTCGGCTGCCAGCTTTTTCCCCATGTATTGTAATGTAAATATGATTATGATAAGCACATGTGCGAATGATAGTAGCACCTATTTGTTAATCTCAATATGATATGTCAGACAGACATTAATCGGTTGAAAAGGGAGGCGGTAGAAATCCTCTTATCGCACTCCTCCATCTTCCTGTTTTATATTCTACACTCCTGTCTAGGAATTAGAAAGGAATTCTTTTGAATCCTGTTTAACGCCGTCATCTGATTTTATAGGTTAAAATCTCCGGGTTTTAGCGATTTTCTCCTCCCTCAAAGTCAATTTTATCTCAAAAATCCTATGAGCTAGTTCGAGCTTCTGACGTTTGATCGTTATGAAAGCCCCATCCATTTCTCATAACTTAAAGGAAATCCTGAGAGTAAAACTGCCACATGATGTAACGGTATCGCCATTCATATCTTATGTATCATATAGCTTTTACATTATACACATTCTGATCTCAAGAAGATGTCTACAGGTAGCACACAACTAGTAAGATTTTGTTAACATAAGACAGCCAAAACCATGATGATAGCGCAAACACAAACCTATTAAACATCACCTTTATGTATAGAAAACTACAAACTTACTTCCAACACAAAATTTCCTTTGCTCTTCAGTTTCCATGTCAAATAATATAATGTTTCTGATAAATTACTTCATTGGCTCATGTTACAATTAAAATGCTATCGTCGTTGATGAATTTGAAGCGTGGGATGATTTTGGTTAATACATTTTGCTTAAGGTTAGACATAAAATAAAGATCCACAATAGTTTCTTAGTATTATGTAGAGTGACGAGTCATACTTTGCATGAACAGAAAGCAGGTTGTTACACTGATCTGTCTTGCTTGAAGCGTGAAGTTCAATCTCATGGGACATGGTCCCATTTTCGTTTGGCCGTAATGGGCGCCACATGGCATATGAATAGAGCAGGAGTCAAAAGGTCCCTTGTAAAAAGCCGTTTTAGCCACGCTTGCTGTCAAAACGAAATACAGCGACTTTCTATCTCTCCAGAGTGATTGATAAATACACAGCGATGTTAAGAAGCATGACTGTTGACAGTGGCTGTGGGTGGGGTTATAGGAAGATGGATTGGTATGTGGGTAGTGTGTGCTGTGACTATACCCCATCTCATAAGCTCACTCTTTGCCACATTTCTGTCTACCAAAATCCTTCTTCCTCATTTCGATTAAACCTACGTACATTCTGTGTTACACCCTCCCCCACAGCTTCTCTGTAGATCAATTACGCATTGATTGTTTTATAATTAAATGGTAGCACAAATGTGAAATATGAAAAATACTGATCTGAAACTGAAACAGTTATTTCGTCTCAGCCGAAGTATTTATTGAGGCTGAGGTTTTAATTCGTGTGCACAGAAGGCCATCCTTGTATAGATTATTATCTATTAGGCCTATATTGTAATCTTAGTCGTAAACAATTAAAAGCTCAATTTTTATTTCAATTTCCTCCTGCTTCTCTTTCTCTTTTCTTCTTCTTGTTTCTTCTTTTTTTTTTTTTTTTTTGGGGTATTACTGAGAAGGTAAACAAGCTTAACTTGTACGTTCTCAGGAAATTATACCTTTGTCTGTGTGAGCGATTGGAATCAATAAAATTTAATTTCTCGGTCAGTTAACGGTCATCCAGGGATAGCAAAATGGAATACCCCGACAAATCTCAACAGCTGAGTTCACTTTATATGTCAAAACTTTTATTCAAAATCGTAGATTATGAAAATGAATTTGAATTTAGATGCTAATAAAACCTCAGTGTAGACATTATGCAACCCTTCTTTGTTTGTATAGATTTCTTTGTTAGTGATGGATAATGAGAATGATTAACAAAAAATAGAATGATTTAAATGTAAAGAATGGCATGCATACCAGCTGAATCAGGTTTTTAAGGCTAAAGTTTAAAAATTCCCGTATCGAACATCACCCCGACTAATTCGAAAACTATGTCTGGATGTTGACCTGTCGTTTATACAGACCATGATAGAAATATGTTTCACTCCATCACAACAAGTTTTCAAGTGGACCAGAAGTTATCAAAAATTCCACGACATTTTGGCCTAATCGGATTTAGCGTGTGCAATTCCCCATGGTTTGGCAATTAAAACGGCAGCAGTGAACATGAGTTTTCATGTTTTCAATTAGGACACATTTCTAACCAATTTGAGTTTCTGATTCAAGTCGGACTGGTCTCTATTTTGGTACGTCCTGTTATAGATTTGAAGGATTGCCCTCAAGAGCACACATGGTGCAGAGTTGATATTTTTACGACTATTTTCTTCGTTGACTCTCCTACCATGTACCTACTACGAACCCTTGTTCTACATTTGCAGTTGATCAAAATCATTTGTAATAATGTTTCTAACATCGAAAATTAACATAGATTTGAACGGCGTCAAAATGTGTTAATGTTTCGTGATTACTTCATGGTATCGATCACTCCTGACGCTTTTTGTTCTAAATAATTCACACACAAAAATAAACAGACATGGATATTGGTTATTTAATTGTCTATTTGTTGAAAAATCAAAGGAAATTAAATACATGGTTTTCGTACAAACGTAGTCACATTTTGCTTAATATTCTCCATGAATAGATCCATTAAAGCATGACATTTTTAACCCGATAGGATACCATTTTATTCTTATAATGATGCAGTGTTATAGCATGATGACTGCATGGTATCGTTTTGCGCCGCGTTTCCGATGGGAAGTTATTAAAGTACTCCATTTTGCAAAACACGAATAACTGTAACTCGTTATAGGGCCTAGTCCAACCAAGGAGATGAGACGAGCCTCGTACCTCCTGAATATAATTCCAACAGTTCTTGTTACATTTTCCTCTGTATTATCAGTTTTATTTCCAATGAGCTCGCCGATCCTTTTCTACGTTTCAAATGAGTAATTTCTAATGAACAAGCTGCAGCATAAAGATCTTTGTGTTCAAGGTCAGGTGATCAAGGGCAGGTGATAGCCCTTTCACGAGTTGGGTTACTAGCACTCAACAATTTTTAATTTAGGTCTTGTTACTTTCATGACTTTTAATTTTTATCATTTTAATTGGATAGAAATTTAAAAGATCGATGTTCATAATCTATTTCCATGAACGAGTTACCGAGACAGATAGATCTTTTGCTTCATCGAGTATCCAGGAGTCAACCATTAACTTCTACTGTAAATCCAGTAATAGTTTTAATACTATCGTACTTGCCTTTTGAATGATTTTGAGCTTACTAGCTCCTGATATGTTTGTTATCTCTCCATGTTTACAGGCTGCAGAGTTAAAGGGGCTACTTCTTGAGATGGCTAAGCTCAAAGATCGTGTAGACATGCTCGATGAATTCATCAAGATTGGACATGGTGAGAGTTACCTTTGAGTTTTTTTCTCGCAAATATGGTTTGATAGTTGGCTGTTAAATCACAAAACAGAAAGAGTTTCCTCTTCAATCCTATGTCTACTGTGGATGATGATCATCATTATATATTTGATTTATGAATATGTAATTTATATTCATAGTTCTGATGATGTGAGGCGGTCCCACAAGTTATGAACACCGGGATTAATGAGGAGCAACATAGGCACAGGCCAGTGCACATGGACTGGCTACAATATTGTTTGGGGCCAAACTAAGGCACAAAGTTCATGAGAGTATTACGATCGGCGATTTGACTGTCATATGAATTTTAAAATCTGTCTCCCCCTCTTCTGTTTTCCCACCTTTCCGTTATTGAAAGCCTGTTATAGGCAGAATAGTCGACAGGCATATTCGATGCAAATCATATATCAACTAAAGTATTGTTAATCTATCATATTTCTACTCTCTATGTGACACTATGCAGGTGGAGCCGAATCGACGAGCGATCCGTACTTCCTTATGTCAGCCGTTAGTAGTGTAGACATCGAAACACAAAGAACACCCGGTTACTCCATACCCGACCAAGGTACAAACGGATCACCACCGGGTACCACGGTCGTCGGACCACCGCAGGGTAATAGTATGATAGGAGGGGAAGAAGCATCGGGTGCTGGACCAACCGACTCGGCGGCTCTACTACAAACCGAATCCGATCCCGTCCCGTCGGTCTTACTCCGCGGGGATGGTCTTCTCCCTCCTAACGTCATCACCAGGGGGGATACCCCTGTCAATGTGCCCTTTGACACGGAAATAGAAGCCGCTTTGCATGAAGCACCACAGACACAAATCGAATCATCCTCCATTCACGTCGCATCGACAAAACAAAAAAGTAGCAGCAGCAGCTTAGTCTAATGAATATCTGTACTTTCATCAATAAACTTTTATAAACAAAATTGAAGGACTTTTATGAACTATGGCCATCAATTCTTCTTTTTTAAAACTTTATTATTGTCTAAATAATTTTCCCTATTTGGTTTTGATTCGTTTTGGAATGCAAAACACGTCCGGTCGTGATAATTCGATAAAATAATGTAACAGTAAAGAACAAGCTCTCACCTCAAAACATTGTTACAACACACCCCGCTGTATTTTATCAATGGCACATGGACCTCAGTTCATCCTTCGACGATGATTTCCACCATGCAGTCATAAAGAAATCAGTGTAAAGCAACAATTCATTTATGATCTTACATTTTATACACAGAGATCTTTTGATTGACAACGACCCCCCACACCCCGCCCTGTAAAATTTAGGCTTTGCTATTGTAGCCTAGTATGTTGAATACATTCTTCCATTTTTACTTTCTTTACAAACTGGTGCTATATAATTTCTGTCTATTACGGCATTGTTGTTTAATATCAGTAACTTTGATTCAAGTTGATGTAAATTTTGATCTATCGAGTCCTTGTAATTCATTTTTAGATTATGCTATGGGTTTTCTTTTGTTGTAATTTTGATATTGAATAATAATTCGTTTGTATCGATTATATTATTACTCTTTGTTCTAGTGGACTAGTTTAAAAACAAAACTGCTGCATTATTTGCTCTTGAATAATGTCAGAGTATTCACTTGTGTTGCTCTCATAAACGTTTAGTTTTATCAAAAGCAAATATTATGTAGTTCATCGCAAAAATGAGAAAAGCCATAGTTGTGTGGATATAGTGAAGTACCGGTTTGGTTAGTCTATCATTTTGGGATGCTGTTCTTGTTATTTGAGGGAAAGATGGAGTTAGTAGGGTGAATGAGGATTGGAGAGAAAGATACTAGGATATACAGACGTACTTTTGGTTATTGTAAATACACTGACGTAAGTAATTTTTAGAACAAACTATGTATAGTATAGATTGGTTTGATTTAATAGGTGATAGATCGAATGTCTTTTATTTTTATTTCAATCAATGTGATGTAAATTTGTAAATGGTTCTTATAACTATCGATATTAATCTCATGTTTCTTATTTATTTCGATCATTCACCTACAGGTACACGTGTATGGGAGGTTTTCTTCTCATTCCAAATCATATTACGATATTAAATTCAGAATCGACTTGTAATAAAACTAGGCAAACGGAAATGGACGGACATGTCAGATAAAATAATCATTTATCATGTGAAAACTCTTCATGTTACGTCGTAATTATTTTCTCGATTTTGTAATCCTTTTAACTCAGTCTATTCGTTTACAAATGTATTCAGATATAGAGCCTTGAAATACTTCATTCACATGATGGTGTCTTTGAGGCTTGCAACCGAGGGAATAAGACTACAGTATGTCGAAGTGAGAAATGCATTGAGATGTACTAGAAAGAAAGTGATTGATTTAGTCTAATTCGGTTTCAGCTCAAAATCTGAGGAGTAATTATATACATTTTTACCAGTTGAATGATGTAGATGTAATGTGTCCGTGGCGACCTATATTAGAGATGATTCGAGTTGCCTTTATAATGTTGCAGCCTGACGTGCCTTTTGTGATGGTGTATTTGAATCAATAAATGTCAAGCCTAGGTTTGGACTTATTGATATAATTTGTGAAACGTGTCGTCGTCACATGGACTCAAGAGTACGTGACATCCAAAACTCGTAAACAATTAAAGCAGGGAGTACATCACATTATAACACATTGTGCACATATTAATGTATAGGAGAAAAGAGTGATTGATCAGGGGCAGAAATAGTCGTGAAAAGAAAACATATATAATAGTGGAGGGGTGACGGTAGTGACGGTGACGTTGGTAGCGATAATAATGTTGATTGTAGTGGTGGTATTGGTGGTGGTGATGATGACTTTGGTAGCGATAATAATGTTGATTGTAGTGGTAGTATTGGTGATGGTGATAATGACTTTGGTAGCGTTAATAATGGTGATAGTGGTGGTATTAGTGGTGGTGACAGACCGACCAAAACAAATTAAGTTACCCCTATGGCACAAGATAAGTCAGTTTGGAATCGGTCTGGAGTCGATTTGGCGGTGTGACTGAGGGAGTAGTGATGTTGTTGTTGGTGGTGGTGATGGTGGCGGCAGTGGAGGAGGAGATGGTGGTGGTGGTGGTGGTGAAGGCAGTGGCGGCCACGTTGGTAGTACAGAATGTATTACCCGGTAAATACATTTTCGACGCCATCTATGTTCATAGTGATTGAAGGTACTGATGTGCACTTTTGAAATATAAAATCGATCCTGAAACTTGAAAAATACCAAATATAATAGGCCTATTTACTTTAGCAGTGGAAGACAGTGTCTTATTAAAAACTAAAGAAATTTGTGATACCTCAGGGAAGTTTAAATACATTAAAGACATCAACCCTATAGGATTCTTGTGATCCACAAAATTGTTTTCACATCTGGGTTCATTCTTAAATACAAACTGCTACCTGTTACAGGACTAAAGAATCAAGTAAATGCCTAACCACGATTCCATTTGTAAAACTCAAGTTCATTGATCTAAAGCTATTCACACTTCTGCACATTGTAATCTAAATAACAGTTGGCGAAAACAAAAATATAGCCGAGTCCAGTACCGCTGTCTCAATGAATGAGGAGATACAATAGGCTTGTAAATCATGTGCCTTATTGTAGCTGAATCTTTAAAATTGAATTTGAAAAGATCTAGTAAAGGGTTTTTATCAGGCTACAATACCTTGTATGTTACAGAGGATTGACTTAAATTCAATTCTCATTACACTCCATACATTCATTTGATATCATTCAATATTATTTGAATGATGTTTTTTTTGCAGTGATTCCACCGTTAAACGTAAAATTCTCAGTTTTCTGCTTATAATATTCTGTGAGCTTTTCATATTTGCAACTCACGATGTCACTGTGTACGAGTAGGTATTGACTAAGCGTAAACTATTTCTTCATAATTGTCTACAAATCGTACTTCCCTTTAATCTCCGTTAGGAAGTTGGTTAAGAAAGGCCCCATGATATTAATTATGGAATTATAAATGGCCTAGTACAGTCAGCAGAAAAAAAAATAAGTAGGTTGGTATTTTGCACCCCATGCCTGGCCCAGGGTGAAAAGTTGAATTACACCCTTCCTGGTAAGGTCCGATTCGTAATTGTGAAATATTGCCCCCCATCCCCTTCTCCCCTTTTACCATTTACACTTCATAATTGACTAAGACTTGTGGTAACACGAATCGGTTTAATTAATTTAGATTTGATTAGATTTCTAAACACTATTGCTAAAGACCGTCGGAACAGAGCTTCCCCATCCCAAAATGGTGTATTTATGTGTGGGGGAATGGTGTGTGCGTGTGTGTGTGCGTGGGTATATGGGAGGGGGGAGGTCTGGACCTACATAGTATTGCATGTTCAAGTATCCCCGTGAACTAACAATGTTAAAAGAAACTTGTGCTCTGAGAAGGTGAGACGGATTGAGATATTTTTTTTTTATCCCCAGCTGTTTTTTTGGTGGGGGGACAAACAAAACAAAACGATAACACTGCTGTCGAATCAGAAGCCTCCATTATCGTTACAAGTACTCAAGACTTTTGAACATTCCCTTCATTGTCAAAAGTGATTTCTCTATCACTTGTCAACAGACCGAGACTGAATTTTATAACATAGTAAGGTATCATCGGTTCCTTTATTAAGCACTTTACTCGACCACAGCAAAGCGTTTGAATGCTGCCGAGAGGTAGTTCTTTCGTTCAATACTCCAACAAGGGAAAGAAAATTGAGACAGTCTGGGAATGATTTCGGACAGATCGATCTAATTTGTTGCAGAGAGTTGTGAGAGACGACTTACTTACAGTAACATTACTGGTTTGAATGTAGTACAGTTCGTAGGTCACGATGATAGATGGTTTGTGTAAGGTGACCTAGGAGGTGAGTAGAACAGGGACCTCGTTGTTGAGACATGCAAGAAAAGTACACAGGGTGTTCGCGTGATTGTTGGTAGGAAGAAATCTACGTCCGGGAGGAAAGATTGTGGTGTTGTATGGTCTTCATCATCATCCTCATCATCGTGGTCATCTTCACTGCAATAGTAGTCTTCCTGTCTATCAGAATCTTAAAGTTCTCCACCCTCATCATCTTTAGCATCATCCATGTGTCATCAGCGCCATCTTTATTTCTATCATCATCACCACCACCAGCATAATTGTAATCATAATCGAGAATAAACCAGAGGATTTAAGAGAAAGCATTTCGGGTTTTCCCCCATGATAAATGCACATTTAATTTTCTGATTATCAAACTTTATCTGTGAATATATCTTTCATTTTCCATGCAAGAAATATCTGGATGTTCTTGAAATACATTTACCTTCATAAAAACTTGTCAAGAGTAAACGCAAATTAAAGGGCTTTATATTTCGGGGAAGACTCGTTTCCAACCGACAACCATTCATAAGACCATTACTACTACCCTCAGGGAGAAACTAGTATTAGAGCTAGGCAGTGAATGCATATGCTTGCTAACTTCATTGATTAAAAGAAGTATTAAGATACGATTTATTGCAAGAAAAAATTGATAAAAGAAACCTGGCATTTTCCCCCAAGGCTCCTATATCCAATATGAAGCTCGAACAAATAGTACATATGGCAGTGAAGTGCATTGCAACAGACAACTTGCATCAAATATTAAATTAATGGACAAAGCATTACATACAAAAAGGCCTACATGCCACTAAAAAAAAATGATTTGACTGAAAATTCAGATTGTCATATAAAGAGAGAGGGAGGAAGGAAAGGAAGACTGAAACGCAGAATAGGTTTCAAAGAAACAAATTATTCTTTTATTTAACAAAACAACCACAGAAAAGAAAATTTAAACTCAATATTCCGTAATCTAGGTCCCATTTTTTATTGCATTGTTTTTCAACAAAGATATATATAGACAAAGCATTTATCAATCATATATCAATAAACAAAAAAATGAAAAGAAGAAAAAAATAGTGAATCGAAAACAATAATCATACAATTTGTACTTCTTGTATCCAATACATCACACTTATTTATATGTACATTTCTTCATATAAATATTCTCCACTAATCTTTCTTTACAAGATCTTATAGGCTATATCATAATCAACCACATATCATAATTGACATCATGACTATGAATGGGTGCTATAGCACACAACACTACGGAGCAACAAAGACAATGTACATTTTATTCACCTACATGTAAAACAAACTCATATAAATATGATTATTCATATAACTTTGTAAGGAATGTACTTTGTTCCCAATTTGAGGAAGAACACAAAACATTAAAAGACAACAAGGTGAATTTCACATTTCATAAATATATATGATTACTTCAAAGGATTTCACTCAGCTAATTCTCCCTCTTTCTAGGTATCTGTTACAGAATACCAATATTACTCGTTGCATTGACAAAAGAATTCACCATGCCGGGGTACACTTGTATGAAACGAAAATGACATACAGTGTATCAGTATGATGTCTTCACCATATTGATTCCCTACATTTTCATAATTAACGTCTTTCAATAGGGACAAAAACACTTGCAAACAACACTTTCTTCAAATCAAATATCTTATCAATTTTATGATTCCTATGCAGTCTTTTCTGAGAACAGGCAATCAACATTAATTTGTTCCATTCATTCAAAACAAAACAAAATGATATAAAAATTATGAAATATCTTTGACTCAAAGTTTCATTAAAATGTGGTACATAAAGTATCATAGGATAAGATAGCATATAAGTTACTTTAGGCATATTAGTCTTGACAAAGTCAGGACCTAATGAAATAGCAACCTGTCTATCTAAGAGTACATGGTGCAATTAACTTATCACACAGTGGACATACTAAAAAAGGGTTATATTTTATCTTCTTTACCGTCTATACCAGACAAAGAGAAAAGAATGTCAGTGCAAAATGTAGACAATGGAATTAATGTGTGCCTCTGCAAGCTTGTGAATACATTTCATCCTTGGGCACCTAAATTGCAAGAGTCACAGTAATAGCAAAATACAGTTTGATCTTGCTTCTCTCTTGGGTATAGACAAATCCCATGAACTTGTTCCCGTAAAAATTCATAAGTGCAAACACCAAGGGGGTCAAAATGTGGAACTAAATAATGAATCCATATCATATTTTACACTTCAGTTGCCTGCCATACTATGAACACTGTAGAGAACGAATCATCTCTTTAGAGACACATCCCATTAACTGCATGTTAAAGTTACATGAGTAATGCCATTGTGGCTCCTAACAAACAAAAGATGTTCAATATCTCAGGATTGCATTTTGCTTTACATTAAATCAAACGAACCTGGAAAATGGCTTAAAGGGTTACCAATTATCGAACCCCTTTGAAAGTAATTCTTTAAACACATATATCTGGTTTTTTTTTTTAAGTAAAGCAAGCATAACATTTTATGTAATGCATGTACATTAACTGTAGGATTCTCTGAATTAATGCACAAAGCTACAATGTGCAAAATGAACTAGAGCAGGAAAAGCAAGCAGTGTTGAATGGATGGATAGTCAGAAAACTGTCACAAATCTCTCTCAAATCAGCCCAAGGTTTAGCCTGAAAGGCAATTAGGAATTGTGTCTTCGCTATTATTAACGTGGAGACACAATGCTCTCAACAAACATACAGACAAGGGAAGAATAGAATAAATTATTGGTAATTACAAAGGAGTCTCCAAACAAATGACATCAATTACTGCAACCAGCCACCATTTCTAGTATTGACTTTGTATGTTGACCCTCGTTCTCCTATTAATCTCAATGGCACCCTAAATCATGTGTAGACAATAACATCCTATACCCCAAAGGCAGAACCTTCAAATTCTAAACACACTGGAAGAAAAATACTGACATTTTTTTCTCTTTTTTTCAAACAGAAGAAAATAAAGAGATAAAATATTGTTCAATCAATTCCCATAAAATGCTCTTAGAATACATCAATACTTGAATAGCCTTGCAGGCCCTTTTAAATGAAACTATCTGGAGAGAAAAAAATGATTGTTCTTCTCAACTAGAACAATTTGTCCAAAATTCTTTTCCATGACATGTGCTTCCCCAAAAATCTCACAAGGCCTTTTCAAAGAAATTGAATACATGTATGTAGAAACACATATTATTTTTCCTTCACTTTCATACAAAGCTTTTGAAAATACTCTGTTCAAAAGGTTTCATTAAAGCTTGCAGTTTGTCAAACAAATCAGAGGCAGAAAGTAGTAGTACTTGATAGGATGTCAATGACTGTGTAGATTTAGCCATAAGAAATGCATCGTTTTGTCAACACATACCGGTATACATTTTTCATGTCAATTTATTTAATTCGATTTCAAGAATATTCCATTCAACAAAACGCAACTGATGTCAGTTATTTCTGTTGAAGACACAGTTTCTTCAAAACAAAGGCAAGGTTGTAGAAACTGCTCATGTGGATACATTAGGAAAATTATGATTCCAAGTAATATAAAGACAATATGCTGAACAAATATTGCTTTTCCTCTTGCTAATTGTTATGAAGAAAGAGATACAGATAGTGAACATGATAACAATTCAAAACCAGCTTATTTCATGTTACAAACATCTATTCTTCAATCAGAGACTCTTATTTCAACTGTTTTCCAACTATTTCAAACTCAAACCTTGGCAAGACTAGCTAGAAAGGTACTGAACTCCACTGATATGTTAAGTTGAGTCTGAAGTTTCTATTTCATATCGATCTGTTGTTATAAGATGCCGAAAATTGAAGCACAATGTGCCCATGTCATTAGATTTTTCTGTTGTGAATTTTTTGGCAGGTTACTATGTCATATGGGGACAAGGCTCACTGTACAATATTGAATGCAATTGTCTTGATCAAGGAAATGTTTTAATTCTGCCAGTGACTATGAGATTTGGTTTCCTTGTTCTGTTAGGATTTAGAAAAAACCAGACCAAAAATAAACCCCACAAAAACAGATATTACATAAGACATGTTCCTTATGGTCAGACTTGGTCCTAGATATTCATACCGGTCAGAGGAAACCGAGATTAGACTACAGAATGACAGACAGACAGACAGATGTGGACATTGATTGTCCATGCACTGACCAATGAAAAATAAAAGATATGGAACAAGACGCCTAGATGAAGCTTGTTAACCCCTTCTCTGCTGCATGCAGCAAACTGTGAACAGAAATTTCAATGATGTCTACAGTTGCAAAAACGATAACTTATTGTTTTGCTTCCCGACACAGAAACTCCTGAATGTAATTAGAAGCCAGATCCCAAAGCATGTATTATCTGTTGAGAGCCAGAAGGGCATTAACTCATACACTGAACACCTACCTTACCATCCTCTTGACACACAATGGATGATGTTGTATAACATTCAAATGGAAATAAAAATTTGCATCTAGACTCACAGATTATAAACTAAAACAAACATGGGATTTAAGGGTTATCATCATTATTAATTTGGGGGATTTGTTTTGTTTTTTACTTCAAGTTGATTGAGCTGGTACTGTAGTAAGCTTGTTCTATAACTGCCACTCCAAATAAATCATGCAAGCAACCTTTCCACTATTATGCAAAGTGGTTTGAGAGAACAAGAAATCTGTTGATTTTAGGTAATGATTGTGGACGGTGGTCACCTTCAATTCAATTTTCATAATACATACATCCCTTGACAGGTTTGACAGGAAGCTATGGTAAGTACAACTGACCATGGTCATCAATGGTCATTATGTCCATCTTCTTGTCATAACAAGTGAGCAAATAATGAAGATTAGCAGCACTTGTTTGCCAGAATAGTAACCTTCAGCTTGGGTAACTGTGGTTGATCATCTTATATTTTGCACTCAAAACACAAAACTGAATACAAAGACTGTTTTTAAAAAAATCAAGAAGGTCAGTCTTTATGGGCAAGTGGTCTTTATGCATAAGTTATTTTTAAAGTTCACTTTTCAATGAGAAACACTGTTCACATGAAACTCAAAGTAGGTTGTAAGGTTGTAGCTAAAGTACCTCTTACTGTATGCTCATATTCTTGTTATTTTACCTGATTGCAAATTAAGCAATAATATGTTTGTAAATAGGTAACCAGGGGGCCCACAGCCATCAGTGGGATTTGTGTATTAAGGAACATTGCCTTACCAATAAACACTTGTTCATTGACTCTGCATTGAACTATGGACCCAACTGTTACAAGACCATTAGTGGCTCTACCACTGAGCCATGACACTTCCATGACCTCTGGTATAGTTGTGTAGATAACCCACATTGTTGTTACATAATACTTGATTAGGTACAAGAATGAGAGGATGTTGGGACATTTGAGATCAAGATTCACTAGTCATAACAGGTACCTTATTTAGAATAACAGACTGAAATAGGACATGAAGTGACAAGATAAGGAGATCGAGGAGCCTTGTATGAAGAATGGCGGGATGGACTACAAGGTTAAGGGAAGGTTCCTCTTAGAATAACCAGCAGTGCCATCTTTAAAGACCAAGACCAAGTCATTGATTTTTAAATGTTTTCTGGTGTTCTTTAATATCATAGCAAAATCTAATCAAAGATCTTTAAATTTCTTACCTCAGAAAGTTGTCTACGTTTTAGAGCCATTATCATAAATACACTTTCATTTTCTATGAAGTTAAAAGTTGCTGATTGAACATGAACTTATCTTGATGATTGGTGACAGGAAGTCAGTTACCTTTGTCATAATTGATAAATAATAACTGAGCTTTTAACAGCTTTTTAATAAATACTTGCTTTCTATATGTACAATTCAATGGGGTGTTTGAAATTTTGCTTATCTGACTAATAAACCTATTCTTGTCCATAGAATGTCAGATTGTTCATTTTAAATCTGAAAAGGTAATTCCGATGACTGACTAATGCTAGCTTTAAGGTTGTACTGTGAGATTAGATTAGTGGTTAGGAGAAACAAAGTAACCTTGCTTTCTGGAAGAAATCATGATTAGATAATCTCTACAGGTCAATCTTTTAAAACAAAACTCAAAGACTTGTCTGGGGTCTTGTTCACACAACTAATTTTTAGAAAATTAAATTCCTGAAAGGTAAGTTCTCACAAAATAAGTCTAAAATCATGATTAAATAATCTTTTTCAAGTCAGTCATAACAGAACTCTAACATCTCTCTGAAGCCTGTTTCATATAATTGTTAATTTTCAAAGAAAAAAAATGAGTTGCTATAATCAATTATGAAGTCACAAAAGTTTAAGTTTGCAAAATTTGACTTCATGAAGATTTAAACAAAAACAATAACATCTTGATAATAACTATTATTTTTGTTCAGAAATGGAACTGTTTTATCAACATGCAGAAGAAATAGCAGTTACATTTCCAGTATGAAATGTTCCATTAATGAACCGCTCCATCTGATTTTCTAGAAGATTTGATAGGTGATCGATGAATCAAAGCATTAATTATGGTTAGGTAAATTAATATGCAAATTTTTGTTTGTGTTTATCTTCCTTCCACTGTATAATATGGATTGTCTCTGAAATGCTAGTGGAAAACAAATTCCCAAGTTTTGTGGACTATGATTAAATTTTTCCACCCAAAAAGTTCCAGGAAACAGAAAATCTGTAATGAGAACAACACACATCTTGAGCAGTACCAGGATACAAACAGAGCCCTCCAATCAGTATAAGGAAACATCCTTAAATTGACAAGGGTCGACAGAGAAACAAGCATTTCTATCTGACCTTCAATTAGTCTAGTTGCATAAGATCCCCTACAAATTGAAGAAATGGACATATAATTTCATTAGAATTAAAGGGAAACATTGGGCCCCAGAATAACTTGCTGTAGTAACTTCACTAAACAATTAGGGGGAGACATCAACTAATTATGAGAGATATCAATAATAAGTTCAACTGCGATGACTTATTTTTTTAAAGATGAGGATTAAGCTTAAAGGAGAGTAACTTGGTAATGAGCCTGTGGGGCCATGCCCTTACTATATTATCATCCATTCCATATCTCCCTAAATTGATTTACTAATGAGTTTCCCAAATTCACTGACAGTATCATGTTATTGCATGTATGTATCTTTATGAAATGTAGGTTCCATTCATAAACATTCATCACTATTCATTGACATTCATCACTATTCATTTTCTTTGGAAATCTCTGAAACCACATAAATCTTGATTTATAAGGCAACAGAACAAAAAAATCTACTTATCTCATAACTCTTCTGGCAAGTAATTTATTTTCTTAATGAAAACCCTGATTTTTATTTTGAACTAAATCTTTAATCGATCCCTTCAGTCCACTGACAATCAAGGGTAATTGATTTTTACTTCGATGCCATTCATCAAAACTGTTTGCTTATGATGTAAGAAAGTGTACTTCAAAACACGTCAAGCAAATCCTTAAAAGGATATTGACATTAATCTAACCTGAAGCTTAAGGAAACAATAAAATTCTTGCTTTTCTCAGATGTCCCTCTTAAAAAACTTGTTGATAGATGCACTTCAGAGATACCTGTTGGTTCTACTCAATTTGCCTATTAAAGAGAGAGCTATAAATGTTGGAGGCTTAAAGCCCATATCTCAAACAATGTAGAGTCTGAAAATAAACAAGCCTGTAGACTAGCATTCCTGTTACATGACAGATGAATGAAAAAAATACATTTTCTAAGAGTAACATAATCAAAGAATCCCCTCCTACTGAATATTGCTGGGAGTTGTTGGCTTGCTAGGAGTGCTAGAGTTGAGTTTATGACAGGAACCAATAACAGACTTATAAAAAAAAAAGGAAATAAAATGCTCGTCTTTTCTGTGAAATTCCACTATCCATAAAAGCACATTACTGTAAACCATACAATGTATGTATTGTGAGTTGGAGGTACTCAAAGAAATTGTTTTCTTTGACACATGTGATATTCTATAGCCAACCATACACTGGTTGTATAACAAGATATAATCATATGTAACATACACCCTGTCATCACTAGATGGACAGATCTTGTGTTAGCCCTGGCATGCAATTTTGATATTTCATATGAAAAGGACACATTTTCCATTACTATTATGTTACAGGGTTTATTGTTAACATTACATAATAATTTCTTAAAGATTATTAGTATTGCTAAAGATGTAAATTGTAAACACTATCTTTGTTAGGTTTTCCAAGGTTTTCATTATATGGAATTATTTACATTACACAAAGATTTTTTTCCTTCATAAATATGAATTTCAAAGTTGAATACAGAGCCAAAGGCTATAAGTGTGTAAGATCTCCCTTATTCAGCAAATGCTTCAGCGATGACATCCATGTTTAAGGAACAATCAGATAACACTGATGAATCATGCCAGATAACAGAATACAAAATGTCAGACATTGCATCATTCAGATAAAGGTTACATGTACACCTGTCCCTCAAACTGGTCTGAAAAACAAACCCAGTGTTTTCAAACATTAGCACATATAGTACCAAGGTTTTGTTGTGCTTCCCCCTGCTCCTCAATCTAGCTTGGTAGTTCTGGTCCTTTCAATATATCTATGACTTTGTATCTTTATATTGTAATGTGCAAGACTCTGCTTTGAATGGTACAGATATATGAATGTATTCATACAGGGGACTCTCTTGTATTAATCTCATGTATGAGATGCTATCCTCTCTTTCATCTGAGCCTGGTGTATGAAGTGCTTCAGGTATCAGCAGTCTGTCTCTAAGTAACTAGTGGTGTGCTATCGTCTCATCTTGACGGATGAAGTGCTTCAGGTATCAGCAGTTTGTCTCTGGGTAGCTAGTGGCGTGCTATCGTGTCATCTTGATGGATGAAGTGCTTCAGATATCAGCAGTTTGTCTCTGGGTAGCTAGTGGCGTCCTATCGTCTCATCTTGACGGATGAAGTGTGTGAGGTATTTCAGTATGTCTCTGAGTAGCTAGTCCTATCCTATCATCTAGTCCTATCCTATCATCCAGTCCTAGTGTTTGAAGTGCTTGGAGTGCTTGGAGTGATCTTACAATTTCTTTGGGGGTAGGTACATGTAGTTATTGCTTATTGTCTGACCATGATGTATGAAGTGCTTGGAGAGATCTTAGAATGACTCAGAGTATCTAGGTGTCCTATTGACTGATCCTACGTGTAGTTTATGAAGTGCTAAGAGGATTCTCAGTAACTATCTGATCCTGGTTTATAACATGATTCAAGTGATCTTAGAAGGTCTCTGAGGAGACAGTGATGTTCTCCCATCTAATCACTGTGTTCAAAGCGGCCAATCTAAACAAGAGCTCACTGATCAAAGTGATCTTAGAATGTCTCTGAGTGGCTAGTTGGTCCTATCATCCAGTCCTAGTGTATGAAGTGCTTAGAGTCTACTCAGTATGTCTCTGAATAGCTTGTGGTGTCCTTGGAGAGCATGTCCTTCAGAGCTGGAACACAGTTACTCGGAATGAGAAGACCTGCATACAGAGATAAAGAGATGGGAAAGTAGGATAGGAAGATCAAAAGAGGAGAAAATTAAAGAGGCAGAGAGGAGCAGAAAGGAGAGGGAGAGAGAGAAAGGGGAAAAAAGAAAGATCCAAAACGAATGGGGTTTAGAAAGGTGCAGGAAAGGGAGGGAATGTGATACAATTACGGTTAAACACATGCTATATCTCACTACATTATTTAACTTATTGAACAATTAAATTTTGGCACAACACACATTTAACAAAGACCCAAGCCTCAGTTATCAGAGGCATATTATTCAGCAGGTTATCTTTCAAAGCAACATTTTGACATTGAAACCACCACTCAAGCTGAGATGCCTATTCTTTAAAGTTAACCCCTAAACAAATGTGAACAGTATGTTTTACAAAGAAATAAAATAAAGAGTGATGATTTTTCTGATGAATATTTGTCTCACATCGTTCTTTATGCATCAGATATTTTGACAAGTTTCATCACATTCAGTAGCACCTGCCAGGTCTGCCTTGCTTTGACATGAACATGGTGTTTCACAGTTAAAGAAATCTGATCTATTACGCTGGCAATATCTGTTCAAAAGGGGCTGTACGGCAATTACATCAAATTAATTCCACTCCTGATATTTCCTGCTCCTAATTGAAGTACACATTTCTGGGGCCCTGACTACATGTGGTTAATTTCCTTATCTCGGCACAGATATTTGATTGGAAGTATTATCATGGGGGAAAAATCATGTCTAAAAACATATGGAGTAAATGAAATGTCAGATAACAGCATGCAAACAGAATGTTGATTCGTTTCCATTTAACATGTATTTAGTTCTTATTTAAAATCTTCGCCATTTTTCTGACGTTTTCTCTTTTACTTATTTCACTATTTTTATCTTGTTTTCTGATCTGTCTGTATGTCCATCTCTCTCTCTCTCTCCCTCCATCTCTCTGTATGCCTACACATGTACATGTACCTATTTTTTCTCCTTACCTCTCTCTCTCTCTATCTATCTCACTCTCTCTCTCTCTATCTCTCACTCTCCCTCCATCTCTCTGTATGCCTACACATGTACATGTACCTATTTTTCCCCTTACCTCTCTCTCTCTCTCTATCTCTCTCTCTCTCTCTCTCTCTCTCTCCCTCTCTCTGTATGCCTACACATGTACATGTACCTATTTTTCCCCTTACTCTCTCTCTCTCTCTCTCTCTCTCTCTCTCTCTCTCTCTCACTCTCTCTCCCTCTCTCTGTATGCCTACACATGTACATGTACCTATTTTTCCCCTTACCTCTCTCTCTCTCTCTCTCTCTCTCTCTCTCTCTCACTCTCTCTCCCTCTCTCTGTATGCCTACACATGTACATGTACCTATTTTTCCCCTTACCTCTCTCTCTCTCTCTATCTCTCTCTCTCTCTCTCTCTCTCTCACTCTCTCTCCATCTCTCTGTATGCCTACACATGTTCAGTTACCTATTTTTCTCCTTACATCAATCTCTTCATCTCTCTCTCTCTCTCTCTCTACTCTCCTCTATTCTATCTCTAACCCTCTCTGTTACTCTCTCTAAGATTTAAAAATACAACTGATAAAACAAAATGAGAGAATTAGCATGAGGTTGATAAAATACAGCGCCAAGTAATCTCAAAAATTCACTAAAGTGCTCAAAATCAGGACACAAATGTTAGAAGTATTACAACTAATTCCCACAAGTCATATCAACACATAACAGATTATAACTCCAAGGTTTAAAGATAAAGTTGAGTTCTGGAACTACTTCTGGTCATGCGATTGCATCGTGAAAGAAACAAGTGTGAAATCAATCAGAAAAAGTTGATCATGTAGCTGTAGCATATACATTGTGTAAGTATGGGTGTGTACTGCAAGGTTCTGGAGTCATCAAAATGATAAGAAATTTGGCCCAATCTTGGTAAAGTAACAAGCACTGTACGCAGAAAGATGTATATGGGACTACACAAACATGTGGCATAAAAATCAGGCCTCATTTTTAAACTGTTAGTTCTCATATTTAGAATATAAAGGCATTTGAAGAGCAATACTTTCAAGGGAACATTTTTCTCTGATGTTCTTCCACACTTGCATAATAACAATGATAACGCTCACAAATTACTGTTCACCTCTCCCCAGAACTCAACCTTCTCTTTAAGAGCAAAATAGTTTTAAAAGTACTCTCAGATGTCATCAGACATACCCCTTGGATGGACACCATTTTATATGACTCCAAGCATCATTCACTTTAACTCCCTCTCCAACATAACATGACACCAACACTCAATACACGTCGCAACAAAAGCAACAGTACACAATTGATTAATATTCAAAATGTAGAACGTCTTTAAATATCACTTCAGTATTATCAAAGTTTCAAATGAGAGTCAGTGCAGAGCACAGGATAGCTATGAAGGAGGTAGAAGTCTATGAGCACAGACCTTTTAATGATTTTGAGTCTGGTACTTACTGTAATTTGACACTTTCACACTATATAGTATGTCTTGGATGAAGACTAACCCAAATTACTTCTAGATGTGTCAATTTCATAGCTGCTCAAATACAGACCCTAATCCTATGAACTGTGGTCTCTATAGTCTCCAAGTTCAGTATTATGACTGAAATGGGTTCGTGCCTGCAAACTATAGGAAAGGGAGGTAAGGGAGGAGAAGGGGGGCTAAATTAGGCCAACTAGCACCCTTGGGGGTAACGCTATGTTGACAGACTTTATTACTAGTGATCTGACAAGGCTTTAGACTTTTGGCAAGGTAACACTCAACCTTAAACACTAAACACTACGACTTTTAAAAAAAGTACACGAGATGGTGGACTACTCAAGCTCAACATAAAATCAAGATGTTCATAATGATCATGATGATCATGATGATGGTTCACAGCAGTTATATGATGCTATAATTCTTTTTATAAGATTAAAAGATGCAAATAATATACCAAGATGAAGAAAGGAGATCATATGATCTTTGGATTGCTTTCATTGACCATAAAAATTGAATTACAACCATCGAAACTGTGCCAACATTACATGGGTGATGGCCATCTTTCATTCAACACTCTACACATATTTGTGGACTAGAATTTCAACAGTTTTACTGTGGGAGCTAAAATTTCAAGAATCATGATATATGATATGATTTTCTGTAACAGGTATGAAATACAGGACATACCCCTTCAAATGAATCACTCTACCACTGACTAGACAACTGATGACACATGACTAAGTCACATGACATCCGCTGAGCAAAATGAGTGCACTTTTTAAAAAACTCTTTATTACTTTTAAACGACCTCCTTTTAATTGTACATTGTATTTTTGTTTTCAATGTTTTTCAAAAGTAGAGGTTTTGGCACTTTGAGAAAGAAGATTGGATAATTATGTGATGTCATCATGAAAACCCGTTTTTCTTGGAAATATTCTCCTTCAAGATTTCTAGTCTACAAATATAGATTACAGGTCTTGTACAGGATTTGTTAGTTCTAATGCCTCATGTGCATCACAGTGTTATATTTCTTGTAACATAAATCTGTTTCTTCAATTGAACTACGGAAATGTTCTAGACAAATTCACAAACCATGTTTGAGTGAAAACTAACAGGTTGATTCTTGTGTTGACAAGGAACATGTTATAAATATACCCATCAGGCAAGAAAAATAAAACATCATTTCAAAGTACCGTAGCTACAATATTCTTTATTTAAAAACAACATCTATATGTTCAAGATTCCTAACGTTTTAAAAGTTATCAACCTGCCATTGATCTGGAAGCTATTATCTGTGCACAGTGCATCTCAAAGCAAACCCATTTAGGGATACTACACCTGGGTTGAGAGAGAGAGAGAGAGAGAGAGAGAGACAGAGACAGTGGTACAAACATATAGCATTGACTTATATTACATAACAATCAATGGATTCAAACTCATTAGATCTCCATGGAAACCATCACCAAGATACTTTATTTAAGGAGATGCTCTTTTCTCACTGCTATATGTCAAACAACATAATTAAAATTTTTAAAAAGATTTCTTGTACCCGTATCAGATTTTTTTTGTACATCATTACTGTTTATGTATTAAAGTGAGTGGATTGTAGACCAGAGGAAACAGGTAGAAGGGCAAAATAATGATTTTTTGTTGATTTTTTAAATTTTATTTAAAGAGTCTTTAATCATGATATATAATCAGATGTACTGTAGCACCACTGCACCAGCAAACATAGGGAAAGGATTTCAAACTTGAAAGTTAAAACATGGTCATTGAAAACAGCATAGATGTACAATATAATGTCATGCTTCAGTATTATAGACTTGAGGAAACGGAGAAAATGTGGAAATAGTAGTCTAACAGTTTCAAAAACATCCCTGACATAGATCTATCAATTTCAGGATGAGAGATACGTGAGATGCAAGAAACTACCTGTTTCGGGATGATGTAGATCCAAAATGAGATCGTAAGAGGAGGGATGTGATTTGTCACATACAGGAAGGTATAAAAAGCAAGGAAACGGCTGAGTTTAATGTTTCATCACATACTTATTCAGTGACTTATCAGGCTTAACTAGGGGTGAACATGTGGAAATCAGTGTTAAATATGGTCTAATTGATACTCATATCAACAGCTGTGATCTGTAAGTGTTGCTCATTTGATCTGATAGGATTCAGACATTTATTACCTCCCTCGATTCTATTAAAGGGGTGAAGTGTCCAATGACTATCACATTCTTTACACATTTCCATAGAAGAACAACATTCAAAAAGTTTAAATGAATCACCTTTTCGTCATCAAATTGTCATCAATAATTGATTTTAAAAAATCTCCCACCCTTACATGCTTGCATAAAATATATACATAAACAAATATAACAAAACAGTTCTGTATGGAACAGAATGCAACAAAATTTTGCCACTTTGTCCATGAAAAAGGTGGTCACAATTCCACTTGAATTCCAATTCTCATTTTCATTTCAAATGAGCTTAATCATGAATTGCATGTTATTGTGGCAAAAATCAATTTATATTTCAAGAATTATTTTGGTTTTCCTGGTCCTGTATTATGTAAAAGTCATAGCATTCTAGACCAGAAGATAAAGACAAACATAAAAAAGATGACACTGTACCTACCGGTATACGAGTCAGTGAATGACCCCCATGCCCTACCTGACCCCCCAAAATGAATTATATAAATAAATCGCTCAAAATGTGTCCCCATCAAGATACATGTATCTAGATTTATGTTCACCCACTTCATGTCTCTCAGATAACATGAGATGGAAACCTTATCCATGAAAAAAAAAACTTTTAAAATTCAGCCTACTACAAAATAAAAGGTATTAATCATGGTCCACAAATCTTTGGATGACTAACAAGACTAATATATTTTGGGGTAAGTGAACCCCTTTTCCATATTTTGATGCGCCAGAGCTTGCACTTTCAAAAATAAAACCTTAACGACTGTCTCACCTCATTTATTCACTCTCAGGGTTTCTGTTAAATGTTTGTGGCACCAGGATATATTTGGGTACATCCAATAGCCCCTGACTGACATCACCACAATAGGACCCCTGGTAGAACCCTGGTAGAACTAGTCTACACCAGAGACTTAACAGGATATTGAAAACATTCTACATGACTAGAATACAAATACATGTACACATATATATGTACATGTAGATGTTGTGGTACAGTAATTCAGAAACCGCATCTCTGTCATAAGGTTGAAGGTTCAAATCCAGACCCATCACGAATGTCCTTTAAGATATTTATCTAAATTTGCCACTCTTCGTCCAGGCGTACACAGGTAATTGATATGCTATTAAAGAGAACTACATAGTACATACCTGTTTGCTATTTGAAGGTTCTTATACTGAAGTGGTAGTTGTGACACATACATGTGTATATGGGTCCTTCATGGGAGCTACGTTTTTAATATGGTGATGTATGTCTTTTAGACCCTTGATGTATCTGAAAGATTTGGCATCTAAAGACTACAAGATTATTAAATTTAAGATTTTACATTTACCCAATAACACAGGAACTCTTTCAAAATTCCAATCCAAATCAATCCATGAAGTATTTGGTATGGCACCTTTCCTTGCAGTTACAAAGTGCTTCAAAACTGCTCTACAAATTGCTCCACTATACCCACAAATTCCACCCCAATTGTTGGCTTGAATTAAGGCTATGAACTCCATAGAATAAGCAATACCCAGGGGTATTCTCCAATTGTGAATTTCCTGAAGGGTTTCTTAGTCACTTTCCAGCAAGATTTTAACTCATCCTTAACCGCTCGCTCTCGCTCTCTCTTTCTCTCTCTCCTTCTCTCTCTCTCTCTCTCTCTCTCTCCCTCTCTCTTTCCCATCTTCATTCATTTACACTCATTCTTATTTTTTCACCCTCTGTCTCTCGTTCTCTCTCTTTCTATCAATCCATCTCCTTTTCCGTCTATCATCTCTTCTTCCCTTTATGCCTCTGACCCTCACTCTCCCTTTCTCAGTCTTCTCGGTGTATGCGTCTCCAACTCTCCATCCCTCTTCCCTCCCCTCCCCTCTCTCTCTCTCTCTCTCTCCATTTCAATCCTACTTTTCATTAAGCATGACAATGTATTCATGTATGCCTACAGACGGCCAAGGGAATTCAGTCAAAGATCCGTACAGGATGCATGAATGATCAACCCAATTTCGTGTTGGGGCATTTCAGTGCTTGCCCAACAAATTAAGGCCATATGGAAATGAAACATTAATCATCATTACAATGATGGTTGATTCTCTATGTCACTCTTCAAATGTGTGTCACACCCATTTCTGTTCGGCAAACAAAAGAAACAGGACGGGAAAAGGTTCACGCCAAATTTCTCCAAGCGATTCTTTCATAAATTTCACAAACATCCTGCACCGATAGCGTTCAGACAAACGGAAAATTCATTGACTTGGAAGATGAAATGTGAAAATAGTTTGCATGGCAAATTTCAAGAGAAAATTACCTTCTTACATTCATAATGATCCTAAATTTGGACATTTCTTTTTTATACTATTTCTTTTACTAAAATGCATCTCACTAGACTCCAGTCTGATATCATGCTCAGTATACAGCAGATTAAAACACAGCATGGCCCCTCCCCTTAATTTAATAATTCCCATGATATGAACCCTTGATATAATAGAGTAAGGGTCACAAATGATTTAGTTTTCATAACATCAACACCATGCGAATTCAACTCAAGGGCTGAAGAAAACTTCCTGGTAGGTTGGGGATAGTCAAATTCACATATCCTCCAGACAAAAAAAAGAACAGATAAATACATTAATCCCTGATCACAATAAAATCACCTCTCAACTATCCCAAAGGAAAACTGAACACACTATAAATACAATCTGAATTAGTTTCATAAAGGAAGTGTTTTGGCAAGGCATGCAATGCCTTACCTTGTAAACAAGCAATATTGATAAGGGTAAAGAATTACAAGAAACAGTAACAACTAAAAAGGGCAACCAGTGATAACCCAGACATGTGAAGGAAATGAAAAGAAAACTTCCACAAGGTGCAGCCACAGGCAGACTTGTAGACAGGATAAAATGGGTTGGTTGAACCAAATAACAACTATCTTCATATTCTGCTTAACTTTCCCACCAGGTCCAAACATCAGACAATCTGACATAAAGAACATGTAAACAGATAAGAAAATCAATAAGTGCACTATTAATGTCTGACTACTTTGCCTTCAAAAGCAGGGAACCATTTTAATTATTACATCAGGGGTTTACTATTAGGAAACCATGAAGCACAAGGTGGTGGTCTCTTTGGCATACGATAATGCAAGTTCAGGGTGATTACCAAGTTTGCTGTCATTTGCATTTGGATGCAATGGTGTCTACCCCTACCTAAGGTCTGAATTTATAATTAAAATAAAGAAAGAAAGAAAATCAAGAAAATGAATAAAACTTACCGACAAGTTTTCCTCTGTCTGTCTTGAGTCGTATGATCTGCATGATAGAACCACTCCTAGGATTGAGTCGTAGGACCTCCTCAACTCTGGCCCATACACTCAATACAGCACCAGATAAAACAAAGAAGGTACGACGTCTCAGACCAATCTCACAAGGCAGACCAAGCATGCTTGTCTTGCATGTTCCTTTCCTAGTAAGTTCAAGGAAGACAATTAGACATTGTTAAAAATTCATTCATGGGCAGGTATTACATTGCACAACTAGCAAAACGGCACAGACAACTATTGCGGTCAGATTATCAAAATTTCTAGTTTTGCGATGAAAGGATAAAGACAGAGTCAACAAAGTTCCAGAGAGAACTTAAAAATTATGACATCTTTGACCGATCTTAAACTCGCAGGGTACTACTAGCATGCTTCTTTCTTTGGTGGAATAGAAAAAAGACCATTTGACATTAAGAAAATTAATTGTGGTATTACCGGTACTGAAAGTGTTTTAATGTGGATGGATTGTATAGGAATATATTAATATTGTTCATTCAAAAACGAGGCTTAACAATAACAATCTGGCAAACCTATGATGATATCCAAGGGCTATACATCGGAATAGGTTAAATATTAAAATATTAACCACCAAAAAGCAAACAAACAACAAAGAAAATACAGATAATAAATTCTGAAGTATAGACCCAAAGTTAATAACCCAGCTCAAACCTTCAACATAATATTTTTTTAGTTCTCTGGTTTTGAAAGAGTCCCTAAAAAAGAAACAAAGAAAATAAAAGAAAAACCTGGATTCATATGGATTTACATACATGTGCAATGCAGTCAATGAATCAGCCATCTACATTACAACATGTCTACGTGTTTTTCTGTGCATTGTTATGAGCAATGAAAAGCTAAAGGGTAAAACTTTTTGATCAAAACAAAAACTGAAGAAGGATCTGTATGTCTCAAGAGATTAAAGTCTAATTATTTGCACATTTATGGATGCTTAAAATACAATGGGTGAGCTTTAGACTTCTACTGTTTCCAATTATAAAGAATACATTCAGGAAGTCGGAGTGTCGTCTATAATCATCATCATCACATGAGAATCATAACTTAAAGATGTAAAATTACAAGAAAAGTCATCACTTAAGTTAAGATTTGTCTGGACCTTGCATGCCAGATGAATCCAATCTCTCTCGAGATAAAGAACCCTTTCCTTTGATTAGATAGTGAGAGGAAAGATGCAGGAACAAATACAGGAGACAGTCCAAGGGAAACAATGCAAGTCATCCATTGCTTTCATTATCTCTTTCATGATGTCTTTTATAATGTCTTTCATGACTCGTGTTATTCGTCTGAACTTCTCCTAGAAGACATGTTCGACCTCCATGCAAGGCAAACTCAAGGCTACATACTGCACCATCTCAAGACTGGATGACTCATATCACCAAGACAACAGAATTGAATTGAGCAAGGAAGATCTATAAATGTGATATCTATAGGAGAAGTATGGTGTCTCCAGCGAACCTTTTTCTTGTTGACTGAGGAGTGGAAATAACAGTTGCATCCACATAGAGCTACTTTCAAGAATAGTAGCAAGCAGTAGTTCGGCAAACATAACATTTTCTTTTAAGATCCCAGAATTCCGACATTACTATTTTTTTTAAATGTATTAATTCCTACATCAATTTTTGAACCTTTTAAGAATATTCTCAAGAAGGTTACAAATATGTGTTTTGATCAACCACAACTTTAGAACTTCATTATTTGCTTATCTTTATTTGATTTTGATTTTTTTTTCATAAATCTGTTTCATCTTTATGTATTTGTTACAGCCAACTTGATGCTAGAGTGGACTTTCCCTTAAAATGAGAGATGCGGAAAAATCAGGAAGGTCCAACTTCTAGAAGAACCCAAAACTGTAGTTTGGATGCAACTACAAAATGACTTATTGGGAGTTCCTTCGAGATCTCTGTGTTTTTTTAACCAATAATGCAGACTACCAAGGGAATTGTGGGTGATTGTCTGGGAGGTTGTGGAGAATTAGCAAGACAGGAAAGGAAACATGAACATTCATGACTGAGATGAAGATGAAAGAGAGACACTTCCGATAAATTTAGAGAGAGAGAAAGACAGAGAGAGAGGGGAAGAGAAGAGGAGAGGGAGGGAGACGATGATAGAGAGAGAGAGAGAGAGAGGGGGGGGAGAGAAAGAGAGAGAGAGAGACAGAGAGAGACGATGATAGAGAGAGAGAGAGGGGGGGGGGGAGAGAGAAAGAGACCGGCCAAGAGAGATTAGTACAAGAGCAAGGATGCTGACAGGAAATGAAAAACACAATACAAGCAGGAGGATGGAATGTGAAGAGGAAGGAAATGGCCTGAAGATAACGAATGGTTGAAAAGAATGGGAAGGTACTAACAAGGTAATGATAGAGAAATGGCAAGGACACTTCACATAGATTTAAAAGTGCAATAATCTATGAGAAAACTTTTAAAACAATTACATGAATAAAGGTCAAGATGTTTTTTTGTTTTTAATAAAAATCTATACAATTTAAATGTCTGATGACAAAGACAAAATTCTGTTTCATGATTTCTAAATTGTGCCAAAGAAATTTTGTTTCAACTTCAACTTAAAAATCCCACATAATTTTAAGAGTATTTGGCTAACATTCAAGGGTCTCCTGTACAAGCTCCAAGAGATTCACTGATTCATTCAGGCTTTCTGAGAATTCATGTACGCATGTTCTCGTCATCAAGGACATCTCCAAAGTGCAAATCATGTTCTAAGGCCATAAGAGCTTAATCAGTGGGACCAATGTCTAGGGGTTGAAGATATACATCGCCGGGTAGGTGGATACAGTTGGCATGTAAGCTGACAGACGTATCAGTCAGAATTGGAACTAGCTTATCACTAACACAATACAGAGTTACAGGGACTGCAGGTAGTGACCTGCTGCTTCCTCTCCTATCCAACACTAGGATCATTCACACACAGAAAAAAGTGAGATCCAGACATTGCCATTTGAATGAACCACAAATTATAGCTAATTAGTAACATTCTGATCATGATCAGTAGTGCAATTTTTGTGAATAAAACAAGACAAGTTAATCAATGTTTTCTATTCCACATTTCACCATGCAATCAAAAACATTTGATCAACTGTGTGTTGTTAATATTTCTCTCATGTTTAGCACATGTACCCTTTTACCTTCTTCAAGCATGATGGACCTGGAGAAACTACCTCCAGTTTATAACGAAACATAAATCTCAATTCAAATCTCACTTTTGTTGTGTGTCTGAATGGGCCAACTAGGTGTGACTCATGCAACAGAGAGCTGGGAGAGGGAAGAGGAAAGACAGAGGAAGACAGACAGAGGGAGACAGACAGGATGAGGGAGGGGATTACAGAATACGTCTTGGGGAGAGGAGATGACTAGGATGAAATAGAAACGATGAAGGGAAAATGATCCCAACATTATAGTACAATAATGAAACACAAATGGATGAGAAAAAGACAGAGAGAGGGAGAGAAAGAGAGAGAGATAGAGAGCAAGAGAGAGTGAGAGAGAAAAAATAGAGAGTGAGCGAGAGAGAGAGAGAGAGAAAAAAAAAGAGAGAGAGAGATACAAATAAAATGGATAGGGGAGAGTGAGGAAGAGAAAAATAATGACACAGCAACAGAGAAAAGAGAGAGAGACATGATAACGGGCTGTAAGGCAACATAGTACTTTACCCCCAACCAATCTAAAACAAGCCATAGAGGTCTTTTGGTCTAGTGGATAAGTCACGGACTGTGAATCACATGAATGAGCTTGAATCCCTGCCATAGCACTAACATCCTTTAGCAAGATATTAATCTGCATGTGCCACACTCGACCCAGGTGAATTAATTCCTTAAAATGCCAGAGTGCCAAAATGGCAGCCACGCTAAAGGCGGGGTAATAATTGTGGAGACCCAGGATTGTCAAGTCTGACAGACATGAGCACTATATAGAAGAACCCATTATTATTATTATCATTATTACTTCTATCATTATTATAAGAAAACATATACATGTACTGCACACAAGTAATGTCAGAATTATGTGCTTCAGGTAATGGGAAAATAGTATGTGAAAGAAACTTCTACAAAGACAAAAAGGCATGGCATACCTAAGCAAAACAAGGCGTTGAAAATGTATTGCGAAGAAATGGTTATCAAGGACAATAGACATTGGGGAGGAGAGAGATACCTACAGAATGTAATGATTACTTTTCGTCAAAACCTTGAAAGAGAACAAACACAGCCGAGAAGTAACAAAATATGATTACAATGATTTGAAATACAGAGAGTGTGACGGTGACTTATGGTTTCCTATCTTGTGCATCACTAGCTGTGACTCACTCAGTATGCAGTGAATGAACAGCCTTGTTACATAGTAGGGGTAGGTAGAGATGGAGATAGTGATAGTAAGTCAGGTGGGTTTATAGCAAGAGTAAGAAAATGGATAGTGAAGACAAACAAACGGAAAGGCCAGTGGACAACAAATAAAAGATAAAGAGGTAAAGAGAAAGACAGACAGTGAATGACTAGCCTTGCTTCATGGTAGGGGTAGGTAGAGATGGAGGCAGCGTTATTAAACCATGTGATACAAGACAGGAGTAAGGAAATGAATGGTAGAGACCGAGATAAAGACAAACAGAAGTGGAGGTAGAGAGAAAGGAAGAGAGAGAGAGAGAGAGAGAGGGAGGGGGGAGGGGGGAGAGAGAGAGAGAGAGAGAGAAAGAAAGAGAGAGAGAGAGAAAGAGAGAGAGAGAGAGAAAGAAAGAGAGAGAGAGAGAAAGAAAGAAAGAGAGAAAGAGAGAGAGAGAGAGTGCAAGAGAGTGATAGAAAGTAAGTGGGAGATGGAGAAACAGAAGGATAGAGAAACAGGGACAGGGAGAGACAAAACATTTATGTAACCACGTGCTACACTGTAGGGATTAATCAGAGAAGAGATAGGATGCAGTGACAATAAATGATGAACTGCTGTACCTTCATGCTAAACATATGAAAAGGAATGTGATAGATGTTGAAAGTGAGACAGAGAAACAAACTAGGTTAAAATGTGAGAAAATGAGAGACAGAGTCATGTCAGAGTGGTAGATACAGGAAGGGAAATTTATACAGACAATGATAGATGTAGATAGACAGAGAAAGAGGAAAATAGAGAAGGAAGATAGGGAAAATAAACAACACAGAAGAGGGAAAATTCAAAATAGACAAGAGAAAGGTATAAAAACTAATTAAAGAGAGACAGTTTAAAGAGATATGAAACTAATGAAGTTATCCACACTTGGTTTCAATACCAACGAACTGCACAAGAAATAAAATAGGTACACAGCAACATCCCCATTATCAGATGTGATGCATCATTAGTATTCTATAAAGATATACATGTATCCACACACATTGGGTGATTTCAAGTTCGGGTCCAAAGCTAGTGTTGGTGTTGTGAAAACACAAACACCAGCCACAACACCGAACTTGCTGGTGTTGAGGTTGACCTCGGAATATATGACGCATTTCCAGTAGTCTGTGTTGAGGTCTGATGATGAATATCATCTGCTGAACCAATGCTGAACCAATTTTCCCATTCACCAACATCAGCCCATAGGGATTGGGAAATTCATGATTTCAAGTTCGATGTTGATGTTGGTAAATTCCATTGTACAGTCAAAATAACTGTAAATCATGGGAGCTATATATATGTTTTTCAAAAGAAATTTTATTTTCTCTATTGATATTTTGATATGACTTTAGATTTTATATTCTGTATGATAAAATTTAAATGCTATTTCTCACTGATTTCACTTTCATCGTCGAGACTTTTCGCGTAAAGGTATGATGGCGTCACTCGGTGTTAAGCAATCGATAATGTGATCGGTATCGTCCTTCTAAACTGACCACCGGTGTTGGAGCTCAGTTTCAGCAGCCTTCCCACGCTCGGAACACCAACACCAACACCAAACTCCATACTTGAACTCACCCATTGCTTTATATCAAAGGCCAACATGGAAGTTATGTTGGAGTTCACTTCAATACAGGCCAAATCTTATGCAAATGCATTGTCAACTCCACTCACAAGTCAAGTTTATGTGTCAATCTGAAGTTACATTTGCAGTATCGCTTCACACAAGTAACATCTTGAAGCTGATATTTTATCAAACCATACATAGCACATGTTAGTTGTTATTGATTGGTTCTCTTTATGAAAATTATAAATAAGAGTAAACATCAATAAACTCACCAGAAGATATGAGCACACTTGTTCTCCGAGGCTGTATAGAGGGCATCCCAGAAAGGTTTAGCTTCATCCGGTAGCACCTTCCTGAATCTTATCTTGAGCTCACTGACTGTCTCTAGCTTACTCTGAAGACCAATGTTAGGCTTGAAGAGCTGTAAGGCACCTTTCTTAGAAGAGCTGGAGGATGGGGGAAACCGAGCAAGGATTGCTACCTTACGACCAAACTTCATCTGAAAAATAAATTAATATGGCATATGTAAGAATTATATTGAATTGACTTTGAATCTTACTATTTATTTATTTGTTCCACATGTGATAAAATGTGCATATATATATGTATTATGCAATCCAACAAACATGCATTGTACGAAGGACAATTAAATGAATAAAAGTTGTAGCTCTATTTTCATGACTTTGTCTATTAAAAAAATCTTTCAAACTGAACAGGACTGATGAAGAATGTATTTTAAAAAGTGCAAAGTGATTCAGTGACAATCATAGTGGACTATGTGGTCATATACTTGTACATCAAGCAATAATAATAATAATAATAATAATAATAATATACATTTATAAAGCGCAGGCACTATGCAAATATATTCTACTGTGCTGCAAGAGCTTCTGATGTGCTCAAATCTACAACACAAATTTTAATAAAAAGATCTGTTTTTAGTTTTTTATTTTAAAGTATGTAACGATGATGATCTCTTAATCTCAAGGCGGTGTCAGACACAATTTTCCTGATCAAGCTTGAATTATCTAGATAGCTATTTTCTAGATAATTGGCCTCTGTCTGACACCGCCTACCTTAACAGTAGTTACTCCACAGTTTTGAGCCGGTACATGCAAATGTTTTTGGGGTGGTTCCAGGACAAACAAGAAGGGCAGTTGCCAGTGGTTTACATTGCTACATCATTAAAGACTATCTTTTGGAGTTCCTATGAGCATTATGTAACAGTTTGCTCACCCAGATCTCAGAGGGGTTTCAAACTAATGCATATATCTAAATCTGTCTAGGATCAAAATTGGGTGGGGCATCATTCTATTCAGGTCAAGTGAATCATTAGATGGTGTGATACCCCCTATATAAACTCAATTAAATCTGAATTTATGACAGTACACTGACATTTCCTTGACCACTCTTGATGAGAATGAATACTTACCAGTTGTGAGATGTAGAATCCTTCCTCAGGTTGCGAGAGCTCTGACCACATATCAATAGCTTTCTTCCATGACATCCCTCTCTCCGCAGCAACCTAAAATACAACACAATGAATAGAACATTACTATCATATTGGCAGAGATGGAGAGACCTTCATCTGACCACATTAACCCATTACATGATTTGAATGCTAAAATCATCAGCACAGACTCATAGCATCAGTTTTTAGGACTAATTTATAATATGGATAATCTCTCATTTCTGTAAAGCACATGCAGCATTCATCTCTATTATTGTAGACTCTGCTTCCAAAATGGACATTACTACCCTGGTATCTATTTTCCCTTTTTTTTAAACATTGAAATCATTGTAACAAGCAATAAAACTAACAACAACAAAAGTTCTAGATGGACTGCAGTAAAAGACATTCATGGATCAATGTCTAGGTTTAGACAAAACAAACTATCCTTGCAAGGTTTTCATTTTAAAAAATTTCACTGCAATTCATGATGTCTTGTTTATTGCATACAAATACATTATTTTTATACATCAATGCTTTTACCCTGTGGAGTTCATTTGTTGCATTGCCTGACATAGCAACATATGTGTCTGTGTGTATCCTTCTTATATCCATTCTTTCATTGCTGATATCTGTTGATAGAACAAAAATACAGTAGGCAAATGAGAAACAGTGGAGTTTATATATTCTTGAAGATATGCATATAATATTCAGTTATTTAAAGTCCCTCAACATCAAGACAAGTACTCTGAATAGTAAGTGTAAGGATGAGTCCCTTAGCAGTAATTGACATATGTCAATGAATTGTTTACAAGAACTATTGCAATCTGTTTTTTGTTTATTATTAATTGGTTTAATGTAACTGATTGGGAAGAGGTTTTGATCAATTAGGCAATGTAAAAAAAGTGGTCTGCCAACAGTAAAATTGTATGACATTGAAGCAAACATTTACAAATAGTACTTGAATCAGAGTACATTGCTGGCAATAAATATTAAATTGGATGAAAGTGGTCTAAAGTCACCAAACTTTAAATTGAATTGCACTGAGAGTCTGAAACGACATTATAAAAAGTGAGTCAACACAAACTCCGGTAACATTTGCTCCTGGTTTAAATTGTCAAAAATGTAGGGTTAGGGTTAGGAATAATAATGTGTGGTCAAGAAATGCAGTAAGGCCTTTGTGGTTTTGTTAAAGTTGTCAACAGAGCCATGTCACAGAACCCAAAACAGATTCTTTACATACCCATAATACCAGCATCCCACTGGCCTTCCTTCTTAGCCCGTGATATAATAGTAACCATGGTATCACTGAAGTACTTGAAGAGTGAATTCTGAAGATCAACTTCCATACCGAGGAGACGATTCAGGAACTTGGGCATACTGCTGTAGTCTGGATGGAAACATATATAAAAGGTTTGGTTACTGAAAATAATTTCCAAACATCCTTTCATACATCACTCTTCATTGTTTCCCATTTGGTTGAATTGAGCATTCATTTATAAAACATTTCAGCAAAAATTATAATTCATTAGTTTGATTTAAAGAACATTGCATACAAATTATGAAACAGATAAAAATGAGCTGATAATTTTACCTTTCTCAAAGAAGTACATATCATGGTCCTCATTGTATGACAGGAGACCAACACCTACCATGGCTTTCTTCACATCTACATGAACAAGAAAAATAAATGAAAGGGAAACAGATTCATTCTTAATTGTTTTGTATCTCAGTATAATTCAATCAGGGAATCAAAGAATTACTTTAACAACAAGATAAATGCCCCTGGGAGACAGCATGCAAACAAGATATTCTCTTTTCTCAAGAGCAATTAACGCCCGTCTGCACTAGTTTGGCCAGGAGGGATTAGACCTCCCAGCCTGGTCACTGACAGGTGGTTATCTCATCAACTCAGCTCTCAATTAACATAAGAAAAAAAGGATCATGGGGGACCGACGGGCACCACTTAGGCATTGTTTTCTATATAGAGGGAGCAAGTAGATACAAGTAGTGCAGTGGGGCTTTAATACAATTTATTTAATACCTCTTCTTTTTTGTAAAAGAAGAAAAATACAGAGTTATTCGCATTTGAGATCACACTTACCATCAAAGAATGTCTGTCCTCCAGGTGGTTTGACTATAGGAGTATCCAGGTCCAGGATGGTTCTCATAATCAGCTCCAAGGCTTCACGTCCATACTGTCAAATGAGAGAAGCATGTGATGCAACTGTTAGTATTTCATCGAGGCACAAGCATATGTATGTAGTAAAGGAAAATCAAACAAAAATAAATTTGTTACATTTCTACAAATGTAGTTGATAATTGGGAAGCCATCAAAATAAGCAATTGTAAACACTGAAAAACAAAAATTCTTCAAATAATATTTAGATGCATATACATTCCTGTTGACTGATTCTTTCCTTACAGAGTAGATTCCAAGTAAAATGTCTTACAAAATTTTATTTGACAAATAAAAATAACTAAAGGAATATTTCACATGATATATCTATATCAAAGAAGTTTAAATCCTGAAGGGTAAGCTAACTATTGCTGATGTCAAGCACCTACCTTTGTATCAATGTTGAATCGACTCAAGTCTTTGGATTCTGTAGCTCTCCTATCACCGTGGGTAAGTGCTCCCTGCAGTATGATAGGAATGATATCAATTAAGAAAATCATCATCATGACAAAAATACTACCTTCAAGTATGTGAAAATCAATTCAATGAAAATAAAAAGACATCACTAAATAGCACTTCAAACATTATCATTTGTTGCTGAACTGGACATAAAGCACTAAACTGAACACCAAAACTTCTTGCTCGTGTCAAGGAACAATTTGTGGGAGCATCATCAAGTTCTCTATTAGATTTTTAGCACAATATCAAGCATGTGAATACACTTTCATCCATCAATGAAGAAGTTCCATTATTCGTCTACAATTGTTAGGACTGACCTGGTAATTTCCACCTGAAAATATTGTGAAAGTATCCTTTATGTCACATACCTGTCTGATAAAACAATTTTCAAACTTACCAGACTTTCGAGTCGCTTAGCAACGATGGAAGCAAATCTCTGTTCTCCAGCTAGCTCTGAGATGAGGAAGACATACTCTGGTGCTGTTACTTGATTAGATCTATGCGTACGACCTACGAGATAGAGAAAGGTAATATTGACATTGACATTATTGACATTAATCTTGTAAGTGCATATCACATATATTGTCTCTATACCTTTCCAAAATATGTTGGATACTACCCCGGCTTTAAATCCAGCAACCGTAGTGCTCAGCGCATTCAAGGAAAGGTAACTACGTGGTAAGAGAATGTGTTTTTGTAGTTAAAGGTCTAGTATTCAAAATTAATTTTACATGGTAATGCAATTGGGGAAGCCTTCATTCCTAATTATGTAGTTTCTCAGATATGGTCCACTCATATCCACCACAAATGATGCTTAAAGGGATTGGGTATCTTTGTTGCCTCAGATTCTAAACAAAATCCTGGATTTAGCTCATGCTGCAATCATAATTAAAGGCCTTTAGGTCAGTCAGGAATCCCATGACTTTTACAAGCGGAAGCCGATCGCCTGTCCGATTATCAAGATTATTTATGATTGGAAATCAAAATTTCAAAAACCGTTTTCCTAACAGTTTTTATAACACTACAGTTTATTGGGGAAAATGAGTATGGTAAAACTGGTCACTCAAAGATTTTTACTATTTTGAGGCACTTCATGATCATTTTAAAGCGCAAATTTTTTAGGGCTTCAATATTACACCATATTACAGACACTTATAACACGTAGGGCCATGCATCTCAGATTTAACATTGTTAAACGGTGCCTTTAAGGCACTCAAATGAGAGGGGCGATAATTTAAAGTCATAGCCCGACTAGGAGCTTACCTACAAGGGTACCCCTGCTTTCATAGCAGACAGATAAAATGAGCATCAATCATTCAAGAAAGAGTTGACTCTCAAACCAAATGAGGACAACTTCAAGATATTGTTCATGTCTGTCATCATCATTGATGACAAACAATTGGAAGGGAAATTGAGGATTGCGATATGGTGACAAATCTATTTTATTACTTACTATTATTATTACTACTACTACTATATATGTATGACTGAAGATTTCATGGAAAAGATATGGTGAAGAAAGGAAGCTGTAAGGTTGGTCTAAATGAGGAGAATGCTTGAGACAAGAAGAAGTGGAGGGAGGGAGTGTCATCATGGCACGAAAGTCAGTAACCCCTCGTAAGATGGAAAATGCTGACTTTAATAAATGACGATGATGATGACTATTCTATACAATATTAAAAACTGAAATTATCTACATCTCTGAACACAACAAAGACATCATACAGAACATTTCTGGATGTGATGATGTTAGTAAATGTCTTACCAAACTGTTGAACAGCTTTATCTGCACTCCAAGGTAATTCTAATGTTATATGAACTCTTTTCTTCTGATTGGCTACTCTTCTATCAGCTTGTAGTGAGATTCCTGAACTGGCTGCTTCTGAGATGATAGCTACATACTGCCAACCACAAACACAACAAAAACATTAAGTATGCTGCACAATTGAAATCAGCATCATTTACTTTAACCATTTTCCATTAGCTGAATTGAGCACAATTCAATTTGGGGGTAATGTAATTGTGCGACCTTTCTGTTGTCAGTCTCGTGTCGGTCTCGTGTCGGTCTCGTTGGTGTGACTGGAGTATTATAAAAGAATACTTGTAAATTCTATAAAGGAAGAGTAGAATTTAGTGTACTAACCCAAAGAATAAGGGGCAGAACCTTACCCCATACCTTCTACACTTAACAATCTCTATTTCTCTAAAGTTACTGGTCCTAAAAAAATCTAGAAAATAGATGAAAATTCTTGACAAGAAAAGTAATAGAAAGACTAGGGTGTTATGAACAATTGCTGCAAAGGTCTTACTTCAGGAGTAAAACAATATGAGATGGATTTATTTCAAGACCGATAAGTGACAATTTTCTTCAATACATTCTTACTACAAAAACTTGAAAGTTATAAAAGCACATGTCTCACCTTCTCACCTTCCATAAAGCGTCTTTTTTCAGTCAGGTTGAGGATCTCAAGTGGAATGTCATATTCACTTCTAGATTCATACTGGACTCCATTATCATGACTGACCACTCGGCCCTTGCGACCAGTCATCTGATTAAAGCAAAAGGTATAACGCAGTTAATTTCTTTGTGACTAGCAATAGACATGTATTTCAAAAACTAAAAACTTATATGAACATACAAGAAAGGCTGTTTTGACAAAAATTCATTCTTGTTTTCAAGTTATTTCAATGTGGACTACTCTCAAAAACTGCAATTATTTTCTGTTTTAACCATAGACAGAGATTTGTATTCTTTTACATACTTGGAATGCACAGAAAAATAAGATCACTGCACAATAATCACAGCAGTTTGAGTTATGAAGTTTAGTGGTTCATTGACTTGACTTTCCATTGAGAGATTGAGGGTTCAAATCTCTGCCCAGTGCACATATCATCTTCAGCTTTGTCTCTCTTCCCATGTGTTAAATGGGCACCTGACAGCATTTATTTGCCACAGTGCACTATGTATTGAGAACAGCTCCCAGCAAGGCTAACAATGCCCAAAGCACTCTGGAAGCGCATGAATTTATTATTTACTGACCGTTGTGTTTGTACAATTTTACCATTTGCAAAATTATGTTTTATGTATTTTTATATGTGTTTGTAAATTGTGAACAATTCAGCCATTGGGTGCTAACCATGAATTCTATTAAACCATGTGATTCACAAAAAAAAACATTACCATTAGAACTATTCTATTGACCACCTTACCTCTGCAACATTATCAGGTCCACCTAGTTCATCAATGAGTTCATCTAGTGTGTTAGGAGGTAGTTCAGCTGATAGTTCTTCTAGAGTATCCATGAGTTCTTGTCTCATCAGTCTTCCTCTCTCGTATGCATCCATACCAGGTAGTACACTACCCTTGGTAGCTATGAACAAAAATAAAACACATGTTTGATAAAGCAGGATGGTAAAGCACTATTCTGTGGAGGTGTCATGGTATAGTGGTTCATTCACTTGACTCTCAATCCAAGGGTTGAGGGTTCCAATCCCAGCCTGACACCAATGTCCTTTGGCAAAACATTAATCCATATTTACTACTCTCCACCCGGGTGTAAATGGATACCCCATATGCCAGAGCACTACACGTACAAACCTGCCAACATTTGAAAATAAGAAATCTGTACCCTTAACGGGGGTCTCGATGCCCAGACCCTGCGGGGGTACAGGCATACATGTACGTGTGTATTGAACAAGCGACCGCACGGCCTTACCAAGGCTATGTATGCAGTGTAACTGGCAATACACGGAAAATCTGTACAAAAAGCGAATACAAATGCAGCCATTCAACGAACTCTCAAATTGCGGCACAAGGTAAAACAAGCAAAATTTGGCTTAAAAAAAAAATATTCAGATTAAATCGGAACAGTTGGCAGGTATGTACATATGGCAGCCAGCTATGACCAGGGTAATAATGTTGTGCGTAAGAAGCGTCACAGCGTGCGGTGACCATTATTATTATTAGTACGTGTAGTAGTATTATTACCACTGGACAGAGGATAAAACAAGAAACACTTAGAAATACACAGGAATTCAAGGCAAGTAAGCTTCAGCAGATGGAATATTATGCAGCCTGACTGTGATCCAATATGGCAGTAATCACAATTTCATAAGATACACAAAACTTAGATCGTTGAGACTTGGTAATCTAACCTCTCACATAGTAACGATCTTATTACCATTCTTGTTTGTTAATCTTCTTCAATATTTTACTAACCTGTTTCTTTCATTGTTTTTGTTTCATGTTATCTTGTAACAATGGTTGTATTGCCCTTTAGCATTGAGTAAACGTTACCTTCCAAACTCTCAGCAAAGGATTTGAGCTTACCTGAAGGAACTGATGATGAAAGACCCTGTAGGGTAGTAGCAGCTGCATCGGTAGATAGTGACCTTGGTGCCTTTGGAATGATCCCCAGAGCTCTTAAAGCATTGTCTGCAGCCGAATCAACGCTATCCACCTCATGAGAGTTGCTCTTAGATTTGGATGGTGAAAAGGGAGATAATGAAGCTTTCTTGTCCTTGGGTTTCTTCGTCTTCTTTGGTTTTGGCTCTTTGCCCTTCCTTCCACTCCTGTTCAACCATGGGTCTAAGAGAAGAAATAGGATTTGAGTGTTTTAGAAAAAAACGTATGTAGACTAAGTGTAAAGTAGGAAATGTAATGAAGGGCATGGGTTGCTTGGACTAATTGCCAGGAATAGATCTCATCAGGTCCTCCCTCCATTAGCAAAGCATCCATGATAACACCTTAAGCCTTCAAGGAAATTTGACAACCCCTTTGACCAATTCCTCTCTATGTGTCGAGAGTCAGAAATGTACTTATCTTGAAAACAGATATAAGTGACATAATAGGGGTTCAAACAGCATACCATAAGATCTGTAGACATCTTTTATGAACTTTTCTGTTTCCTGAGCTCCAAAAGTTGAATTATTTTATTTTCTATTTTTTTGTTAATATCTTGAAATGTATTTTTCACTGCAAGTTTTAAACATTACCAAAGGAATAAGTCCTCACCATCATCTGAATCTGAGTTGTTGCCAAATGGATTGAAGTCATCTTCATCATTGTCTGAATCAAAGAAAGGCGAGTCATCATACGACGATGACGAAGATGATGAGGCATCATCTTCATCCTTCTCTTTCTTTTTGGTCTCTTTGGTTTTCTTCTTCCTATGTTCATCATCGTCATCATCATCATCATCAGTGTCACCTGATGAGCTTTCACTATCTTCTATCCACCAGTCTCTGGTGACTCCCTTCTTCTTCCACTTCTTACCTGAGATAGAATACAACAATACAATCACATGACATTTATGGTTCAAGTGGTTCTCAACCCCCGACTAAAAAAAAAAAAAAAAAAAAAAAAAAATATGGCATCTAACAACAATCCCCTTTTGAGTAAGAAAATTTGAAAAAATAGGGAAAAATAGGGAAAAATAGAGAAAATAGGGGGGAAATCGGGAAAATCATGAAGAAAAAAATCGGGGAAAAAAAAAATCGGGGAAAAAAAAAAAATAGAAAAAAAGAAGAAAAAAACAGGATGTAAAATGTAATGTTGAGCCAAATGATCAAACATCACACACTGCTTCTGAAATATTCTTCTTGGTTGTTGATGAAGAAGTAGATATATTTCAAACATGCGCCCAATAATAGATTTAGGAAACAGGTTTGATATTTAATGAAAATATCTACTTTGAAGAAAATGAAGGAAATTCATGAAATTGTTCATACAATACAAATGAAAAGCTGCTTAAATGAGATATCAAAGAAATTCCAAAGTGTGTTTGATAGATTAAACATTTAAAAGTTTAGAACTTTCTTATCTTTCAGTAGATTTTCCTCAAACTTTACAAGATCCATTTCTCTAGTTACCTCTTCACATGTAAGAGAACAATCTAGAGACATACTGACCTGACTTTTTCCTCTTCTTTCCTCTTTTGCGTTTGCTCCCCCTATTATCCTCATTGATGTCATCATGCATGTGACCATTGAAGCTTAGTCCTAGCATACTCATTGTCTTGTTACGATCAGGGACAGGAAAGTGCTTCTCAATCAATGTTGTGAATACTCCTCTGTAGATGGGTGAAAGGTAAAATGGAAAGACAAAGAAATCAAAAGACATTGTTGAGCGTTGTGAACAAAAGTTACAAATCTTTAAGCCTGATTTTAATGATTTTGGACAATAATGTTTTGTGCACACATAAGATATATTCCTACACCATACTAGGTTACTGCAATAAATGTAAACTTATGTGAGTAACTTTATGCTACTGGTTCAAAGTATGTAGTCCGGATAACTTATACAGGTTATCAGCTTATTATCACTTTGTGAGGAGCTGAAACTTTGATGATATGCATACTTTTTCCGCTCTGACTGATCTACAGAACATGCAATAGACTTCTTTAGCTGACCTTTGTCACACATACAGTGTCAATAAATATCACACACCAAACAATTTTGAAACATAGAGACTCACTTTCCAGCAATGAATGAGTGTTATAATCAGCAACTCTTTCAATCACATCTTAAATATTAACATTAAAAGAAAGCAATCCAAAGGACAGTGGCTACAACTTCATCAAGCACTACATGTCATTGGTTATAAAGTGAAACCTGTCTATAAAGACCACCCAAGGGAGACAAGAAAAGTGGTCTTTACAGACAGGTAGTCTTTATGTACAGGTGCCTATAGTACATGTTTCAATGAGAGACCATTTTCAAGGGAAAACAAAAAATGTGGTCTTTGTAGACAGGTGGTCACTAAAGCAGGTTTGAATGTAGTTACCTTGCTGTAGAGACGAAATCATTGAGTTCTCCTCCTGCTTCTTCTAAGGCATCTAAGGTCCTAGCTTCACCTGTTGATTGAAGACCAATCACTACACACTGCAGGCACGTTAGGAGGAATGAAGGGGTGGAAATACCATTAACAAAAGTAAATATTCATCATACACTTATGAGAGTAACATTCAGGACTGAATTTCAGAATATCACTTGCAAAGGGATAATTCATTACTACAATATTCAATTAAGACTATAAATTGTTAGTATGATGAATAACAGGTAGAAAGGAGTATCTTTCAAGACTACACAGTGTTAATTATATTTGCTAAACATTATTTGTAAGGGCTCAGCACTGATCTATAAAATATCATAATCACAACACCCAGTATGACAGGATGGCTGAATCATCCAATCAACATCAGATACAACTTTGATATATAGGTGCCTAGGTAAAAACTGAAAACATCATAAGAGTTTTATAGGCAGACAAGTTTGATCTCATGGATATTGAAAACATAAGCTCTCCCTAAAAGCATTCTATAGTACCTTTCCATGCTTGACTGAATCCCTGGCCAGCTTGACCAGATGCTTGACTTTGGCTGCAATACAGAGATACTTGAAGAATCTCTGATGAGCTGACCAGAACTGACCCCACATAGACTTGCACATACGTTGGTCAGCGTCCATTAGCTTGGCTGCTTTCTGGAATCGATCTCTTGCCATATGCCACTGATAATATCAAAGATACACTGAAATAATCGGAATGGGCTTCCACTCTGAATACTTTCTTACATCACATCACAAGTACCAGAATCTTTTGAATATAAATGAAAACAACTAGAAGAATGAGATGTGTCCAAAACGAAAATCAGAATGGAAAACAGGAGTAAGGGACTTAGAACAAATATTTTTCCTCTTTTCTTCATTTTAAATTCCATATGAATATTGACAAGTGCAATATAAGAAATTACAAAAATACACATACATGTACTGCTTTTAAATCATAATTGGAAAGGAGGTCAGTTTCATGTACTTTATAGCAGTTATGCAGGCGTCACACTGTCCCAAAATTGACCCCAGATGGCTATACGAATAAGGAATTTTGAATTTCGCGCGAAGATGGCCCCAAACTGTGTCAACAGCCGAAGCAAGTACGATGCCTACAGAAGGTCACACGATGGCACTCGGACCACAAACGAAGGCCACACGAAGGCCACACGAAGGCCATACAATGACTACACCACGTTGTATTGAGAGTACAATGCGTTCGAACTAGGTCACCTAACACTTCTTGACACGAGAAGTCCAGGGATGGGAGAGCAGACCCTACAGTAGCTAGGATATTTAGAACTTCTGTGTGATCAGGATGGGAGTGTGAATGGGAGTGTGTATAAAAGTGTGAATGTGATTGTTTATAAGAGTGTCATGGGAGCGTCAATGGAAGTGATTACAGGAGTGAGAATAGGAGTGTGTGTAGGAGTGTGTATAGGAGTGAGAATAGGAGTCTGCTTTATTGATTAATGCAATGAGTTTTTCAGTGTAGTGATGTGTGTGCAGGGGGGGGGGGGCGACATGAGAAAAGTTTGTCTGATAGTGTGTAAGAGCAAAGGGACTGCTTGCTCATCCTTTGACCCACTCTTGTGTCACCTCACAAAATATAACTTAATCTCCCTTGTTTCTGTCTTTTATCTTTTGTCTGTTATTGCCTTAGTCATGTTGGTCATGAATTTTGTTATATATATATATTATACTTTGTGCAAATAGCATCTTGTTCTTATCAAAGTTGATTCGTTTATCAAACCACATTTGTATATATTATTACCAATGTAAATTGTACATAATTCAGCCATTTGGCTGCCAAGTGCAATCCTAATAAAACCTTTTCAATCAATCAAAATCTAGTGACCTCCCGATGGTATAAAGCCTTCGGCTGACCGTGGGAAATTCAATTGCTGATCAGAGATTATTGGGAGCAGAACACACAGTAAATTTCAACTTTATTTCAAATTTAATTCAACGTTAATTCAACTTTTACATGCCACCCAAGGCAGGGAGAGGCAGGGGGAAGAGGTTGGCCGGTAAATACAGAACTCAGAAGAGGAAAGCAGAGGAAACTGAGGATTTAGACGTCCAAGAAGACCACATCGAGTCTCCAATCAGAGAGAAAAGGGGAAGGAAATCCAAGAAAGATGTCGGTCCCCTCAGGTGTGAAGATTTAGAAACTTTTCGTTGGTTTGGTCATGAGGTCAGTTTAGATTAACCATAATTTCATTTGGCCGTTAGAGGGCGTTTATAGTTCGCCAGCCTAAAAGTAACGAAATTCGAAATGTTTTGTGGACAGTGATTCCATCAGTAATTCCCGTCAATCGAGACAAGCCCACTATTGTGAGTAATATAAAGCTATTATTTCTATAAATTAATCTTTAGTTGATTGTATGAGGCCAAAGATGGCACAAGACATAAATCTAGTTTCTATAAATTTAAGATGGAAAGTATGTTAAAGATGTCATTTGTGCATGTAGCACCACATATACAAACGTAGGATAATGTGTGTGAATGCACAGTTTGTGCATATATCAGTTTGTATCATGGACGAGTTAGATTTGTGTGTAATGAGTGATGATAATTGACATTAAATAAGAGTATGAAGTGTTTTCCTTGGTTATAAAGAATGTCAAAGGTGTAGAAGCAAATAGGAATTTTAGTTCAGGAACCAAGTAAAGAGTGTAAGATAGAGGCAGAAATGAGGCTGGTCAAGGGTTTATTTGTGTGTGACGTTAACCTACAAGATAGAGAGGTATGAATTATAAGATTTATATTTGTAAACATTTGTAAGACAAATGAGGCAGTGATACAGTTTGTGTTTGCACAGGTGAGCTTCACTCACAAAGTTTATTCTAGAAGGTTTTCTTTACACAGTTATGCATAGTAAGGTCATTTATGGCAAGCTAGTTGTGCAATACAATAGATATTTGTTTATTCATGTAAATTCATGAATGTAAATTTGTACACATGCTTATGATTGTTTGTTTGTTTTAGGTCGAGGTGTTGTGGCGTAGTGGATAAGTCGTCGGACTGTGGATCACAGGGTCCGCGCTTCGAGTCCTGCCGCGGCACTAATGTCCTTTGGCTAGACATTAATCTACACTTGCCACTCTCCACCCAGGTGTAAAATGGGTACCAGTAGGAAGGAATTCCTTGAATGCTGTGAGCGCCGAAATCGGCAGCCTAGCGTGGCCAGGTAATGTTGAAGCGCCTTGAGGACCTTGCAAGGTCGATACGTGCGCTATATGAGAATCCAATATTATTATTATTATTATTATTATTATTATTACAGATGAACTGCATCTTATGCAACGTATCCTAACTTGGCTGTCATCGTCTTCTCTATATGCCTCCTGCTGGGGTCACTTTAGCAGATTTAACGTCACAGGTGCATCAAAAGAAGCAATGCTACTGCCTTCTTTTTCCTGGTTGTCTCATCATGCCATTCTGCTGAATTGTGATTAATTGTGATTGAAGCTTTGGGAGTTACACATGCCTCTGCTCTGTAGAGTTGCTCAGGACTGACTGAGGAAGATGCTCTGAGAATTGCCTTTTATATGTCCATGTTACCATGACACATGGGAAACGCTTGAGCTACTCATATTCGGATGTCTTCGCCAACACCATGGTCCCATCTCGATGTCATCGTACTATAATATGATGGCTACACGACGGCATTGCGAGGGCTTCATGCAGTCGTGTTGCCTTCCTAAGTCAATCGGGCAGCTTCATATTGTCTTTGTGAGGCGAAAAATGCCCGATGGCACCGATGATCACACAAAGTAAAGATGAAGATGACACGATTTGACAAGATGCCCTCACGATGGCCATACGAAGGGCAAAATGGACACACGAATTCAACGAAAATGAACCTTCGCAATGCCTTTCGTCAATTTTTTGGCATGCCAAAGATTTTGCCACTGCTCACGAATATGCTGCTGGAGCCTGAGAAACTCCACCGGTCATACGATGGCTTAAGATGCCCTCATGAATGGCCCAATGTTTTTACGATCAGAGCCAAATTTGAACATTTCCTTTATCATGTGTCCATCTGGTGTCAATGACAGGACAGTGTGACGCAGGCATTATAGATTTAATACGATTTGAATGATTTGCCTCAAATTTCTTATATGACAAGGACATTTGATCATCAGTTGACATGACTTACTTTCAATTCATACCAATATGATACATTTGACCAAAGCCATAGATACTGTGATAAGAATTGGAAATTAAGACTTACCAGTCTGACCGACTTGTTGTAGATACATTTGAAGGATTCTGAGAGAGCCACTTCTTTGATCTTGAAGGTAACTCCATGGAAACTAAGCTGTCTGGCCAAGTATGTCCCTCTCAGCTTCAAATCCATAGCAACCACTTCCATGGCACCAACTCCTCTATAAAATCAGATATGACCAGTTGTCTTTAAGTTTGAAGGTAAGGTGAATCTCTTTAAACAAGCATTAAGATATCAAAAACACCTACAGCTATCAAAACCTAAAAGTGACTATTAAGTAAAAGAAGTGATGTTTACAACATCACAACCTCTCCCCCTTGGAAAAAAAGGTCACACACAATTTTATGGGGATCATTTGAAAAGAATGGAAGTAGTATATTCAACAAATTAATGCCAGCAGCAGAAGTATATCAAAGATTATAACATATTTCCAACAGGAATCCCACGCCCCCCCCCAAAAAAAAAAAGCTTCATGGTGTTCAAGCAAAAACAGTTCTGTTATGATCTTTTGAAAACTTGTGGAACATTGACCACAAAACACATGTTGCATCCTTAACACTTTTGTTTGTGAGGTGTAAATGTAGCCCATGCATTACCTTCTCTCAATGGCTTGGATGTAAGCATTGAAGTCTGGGAAAGCTGAGCCCTTTCCCCAGATACCAAGACGTGACATGTAGGCCATATTACGAGGCTCAGAAGCACCTATGTGAGATACATTCAATGAAAATGAAATGCTTGATTCTTGTTCATGGCATCTACAATGTATGTATTTACAAATTGAAATTTCAAAAATTAAGAACAAAAATCAGTCACTTCCCTCTCCCATTCTTGCTGTCCGCAGTTTTTTAACTTGTTCTTTAGTATCTTCAATAGAGACTTCAAGCTCTTCATCTAGAGCACCAAGCACTGTACTCTTCACCTAGAGCACCAAGCACTGTACTCTTCACCTAGAGCACCAAGGACTGTACTCTTCACCTAGAGCACCAAGGACTGTACTCTTCACCTAGAGCACCAATCACTGTACGCTTCACCTAGAGCACCAAGCACTGTACGCTTCACCTAGAGCACCAAGCACTGTATTCTTCACCTAGAGCACCAAGCACTGTACTCTTCACCCAGAGCACCAATCACTGTACTCTTCACCTAGAGCACCAAGCACTGTACTCCTTCACCTAGAGCACCAAGCACTGTACTCTTCACCTAGAGCACCAAGCACTGTACTCTTCATCTAGAGCACCAAGCACTGTACTCTTCACCTAGAGCACCAATCACTGTACTCTTCACCTAGAGCACCAATCACTGTACTCTTCACATAGAGCACCAAGCACTGTACTCCTTCATCTAGATCACCAAGCACTGTAATCTTCACCTAGAGCACTAAGGACTGTACTCTTCACCTAGAGCACCAATCACTGTACATTTCACCTAGAGCACCAATCACTGTACTCTTCACCTAGAGCACCAAGCACTGTCTTCATTAGCTTACACTGTACACCCACATGTTCTACCAGTTTCATTGGTACCCATCTTATACAAATCAATCAAACCAACCATTAGGAATACAATTGTCACAAAGCCACCAGCGCACAATGCTAAAACTCTATAGGAAGAAGCAAAGACTGGTAACCCACCTGTAGCACTGCAGTATACCACTCTGGCCTTTGGGAGTTGTTTCTGTAGCTCAAGTACTGTGATACCAGTCTTGGTTGGTTTGGCTGACCCTGTAGGTACAAGGTTCTTAGCTTTGTGACACTCATCAAACACAATCTATAAACCAGCAGTCAAGGGATAATAAGTGCTTCAAAGTAGAACGATTTATTACTAGCAAATTTTACAACTTTATTTACAGCCATCATTTTCGCGATCCTATTCTCATCATAACCTTAACCAACAAACTCAATGGGGAGCTTTCAAAGATTCATAAAGAAGTACAAACGTTCATGTATCAGCATCAATCATGCACTAAAAAGGTAAGAGAAAATTGTACGAAATCAGTCCATGAACGCAAATTCGTATTAGTGTAATGAAATGTTATTTACTTATTTTATCTCGATGCTTGTAACTGAATACAAAAGCTTTAAGACCTATCATAAAGGACTATATATTTGACAACTACGACCTGACCAAATGGCATACGCACTTGGACTTTTTTCAAGCCATCGACCTCATGGCTATGAGACCACTGCTCCACCAATCACTAAATAGAAAACCCTAATTTTTTTGCTATGCTCTGCTATCATCTTAAACTCAATTGATCAGCTTTAGCATGCTTATAGGAATAATGTTTAAAGGATACAACTCCATCAAAATCCTTTCCAAACCAGTGAAGGATCTGTTTGAGCCGAGTACGATACTTGCTACGGTTCTGACTCTCTCCTATCAGTGAGGAGTACGTAGCAAAGATGACACCTTTCCTCACGTGACCGTTCTCTGTTGAGTTGATCTTGGCATACTTGAACTGTGTAGGGGTAAGGAATGTACATGTTTGTCAATGAGAGGATTCAAACAGATGGAAGAAAGAAAGGAGTACAGTGAGAAAAAGAGAGAGACAGAGAGCAGAAGAGGGTGGGGTAGGGGGTGAAAGAAAGAGACGAAAGAAGAAATGTATTGGAAATTGTGAAATATAAAGAAATAAACACATTCAACAGATAAACAAACAAAAACATTTCCTGGGGATTAATTTGTACTCCATATAATTCTGAATATTCAATGTTCATTTGCAATGGGATCTTAAACTGCATGTAGCCTTTCACTTGCTTTGCAAACTAGGATTACTCTGGAATTTGTTCGTGCATTTGATAGTATCTGGACCCTTCAGTATTGGATCTAGTTGCTATTCAATTTAACATGATGTTCCCCCATTTTAGAACAATATTGGTTTATGTTGTACATTTGTTTGTTGCTTCCAGCAGGTTTTTGCAAACTAAATATCATATTGCTTGGTAAAAACCCACAATAATCTACAGACAACATTAATAACACGACTGACAAACTTTTCTCAACATGACAATTGTTTTTTCTTGAACATAACCTGTATCAACATCTTACCTTGTTGAGTGAATGAACAGGAATATTACTAGCACCAATATCCTTCAGATCTCTCATTGCATCGTATTTCAAGTCATTTGAAACACTCAACCTGTGTGAGAGAGAGAGAAATCAACGATCTGGTTAATATCTTACTGGGCAGCGTCTCACGAAACCGCCATACATGTAAGTACAAGTTCACTGACATCCCATTGAAATGCGTGTATTAAAGCTCCACTGCACTACTTGCAGTAGCTACTTGCTCCCTCTATATAGAAAACAATGCCTAAGCGGTGCCCGTTGGTCCCCCATGATCCTCTTTTTCTTATGTTAATTGAGAGCTGAGTTGATGAGATAACCACCTGTCAGTAACCACGCTAATCCCTCTAATCCCCCCTGGCCAAACTAGTACAGAGGGGCTTTAAGTTTAAAACACGTTTCAATGGGATGTTGGTGATCTTGTACTTATGACGGTTTCATGAAATACAGGAGACCTCCTAACCAAGTATTGAACATCATCAAAACTATACAGTAGGCTTATGGTTGCACCATGTGAAAGGGGGAGGATTGGGGAGTCCTGAAAAGGACTGTTGGTAATCTTTCTTGAGCTTATAGTTCTAAAGAGAACTATAGCGCCGGTAGGAGAGGATGGGTGGTAGGAGAGGCTCGACGTTTCAAATAGGTTACTATCCGTAGTCAGGACTACACACACTCAAGAAAGATTACCAACAGTCCTTTTCAGGACTCCCCAATCCTCCCCCTCTCTCACATGGTGCAACCGTAAGCCTACTGTATATCTACATCACCTTCAAGCCGATACTTTCCAAGCAGCATCTATTATCAAAACTATTACTCATGTATGGTTAAATGCAGAAGGCAGTCAAATCAATAAATTATTCTAAGAATTACTACCCATTAAATGCATTAGTTCAAACTTTCAATATCTTTGCTGATATTTTCAATCACTGCAGTAAAGACCTTGGTCTATAAAGCAATTACAAATATCTTTGGATCTAAACTAGAAACCTTTCATCTCATTAATTATCAGAGCACTCTCTAGCTTTTCTATTCTAGTTACTAATCTCTTCTTAATTTCATCTCACCTACCTTTCATTAACACTTCTTCATTCAAAATATTTCATTCAGGGGTGGGGGGGGGTATCTTTTATTCTGAATGAGGTACATGTGGTTTTCTAGGCATATTACCTATTCTGCATTTCTACCTGAAACAAAGTTCTTTGAAAGACAACTATTCAATATTTTCTTACCAGAGTGCTCTTTTCCTGCCAAGAGCATAGTTTTCTAAGATGACTCCAGCTACTGTTCTTCCTTTCCCTACACCAGCTCCATCACCTGATCAAACACACAACACCAAGAATGAGAGGATTTACAATTTACATGACATTTTGCTTCAGTAAAAAAAAAAAAAACTATATTAAAATGATTTACATCATTGTTTGTGGCACAATGTTCATAAAACCTTTTTAATGAAGTCGTGATAAAAATCTGACCACTTCAACCTCATCAAGATAACATACAAATTTATGTTCATAACATTATACAAATAAAGTTGTGAACTTTGACTCATGACAAGTTTTATTCTTCATACGTCACATGTACATGAATACAATTTGGATCATTTGTTGTGTACTTTGTTTCGTCATTATCTTTTTCATTTCTTCCTTTCACTATTTACTCTGTTCAAGAGAAGTAGCAATACACATGTCTTTCATGTAATGCCTATAATCATTGGTATTATATCCATCATTACCAAAGACATATTCATCATCCTCACTATCAAACATTTATATTTCAATTTCCAATAAGTGCAATGATGAAAGGAATATAGACAAACATCTGATTAGAACTGACCTACAAGGAACCCTGCGCGTGTTCCATTGGGCAGTATAGTCTCATGCTGCTGACATGCATACGTGATAGCTTCAAGCTGCAAAGAAGACAGATGCCCATAATCCATGGTACTCTCTGGTATACTCAGATGATACCACACGTTAGGAGGCTGCACACTGGCTAGGGAACTTGTCTCCACGACAGCGTCAGGGTGACTCTGACCGATCTTCACTGCAATGAGAATTGGTTTGTAAAACACAGAAAAATATGTAATTAGGAAGTTGTAAGAGTAAGTGGTGTCCTTAAAACAAACCATGAAAGATTCAGTCCAATGTGAAGTGAATCAGTCGATTGCCTCTTGAACTACTGATATAAATGCTAACGAAGGACCCTTCACAAGGCATTAGCATCATGAATATGATAAACCAAACAAACCTTTGTATATTGCCATTTGCCAGAGTAAACCTTTAAGAAAGAGTAACCTCAGTTCTTATTGCTTGCAACTGGCACTCTTAACAATTATAAATATTGGGCGACCTCAATGATTCCTTTGTTAATCAATCATATTTTGATGTTCATTTACAGTGATGTGCACAAACTTCACAAGAAACAAAAATAACAGTAGTATTGTTTAGTTGCCATCTGGGCAACACAGATGGACTTTTAGGCTGCCTCGCAGGATTATATAGATGGGCAATGGCACCTGAGCAACACCTCATTTTGAGTCCTGGAACTTCAAAACCCCAAAAATACTGTGAAAAGGAAATGTTGAATGTAAGCTGAACAACAAATTCCAAACATTGCGAATGGTGTCCCCTTTTCCTTGCTATCAGCAGAACAGTTGACATTCTCAAAGAGTACTCACATTTACTAGGAGTGTAATTTGCGTAGGTGTCAGCAAAGCTAAGGGTTTCATCCTCCTCCAGGTCATCATCATCGTCGTCATCGATGATACGAAATGGGTGCCGCCTCGTGACAGTCAAAGTCTTGTTTACTCCCTGTATGTGTATGAGTCATGTAATAAGTGACACAGGTTAAGAACTTGTTTAGATACAATCAGTGGCGTAATGAGCAAAAACGTTTGGGGGGGCTGGCAGACAAAAAAATCCGCATCACCCCACTCTTACATGCAGGCCCCGCTGAACGTTTTTCAAAGTGGGTGGGGGGAGGCTAAAGTATTTACGATCAGGTAGAGCGTAGTGTAAATTGGCGTGGGGTCTAGGGGCAAAGCCCTGGCAGGGGTCACGGGCAGAGTCCCCGGAAGCTCAGGGGGTATGGGCATTTAATTACGGTCAGACATATTTTGATACCATATTATTGATCCTCAGGGGCGGATCTAGCTTTTTGCCAAGGGGGGGTTTGACCAAATTAATGACGATGCAGAGCATCGTCCACGAGCCGCGAGGCGATTTTTTTTTTGGCTATTTTGAACCCCCGTAAGTGATGTTTTCCTGGCATCTACTAACACAATGATGACCATAAAAAGCAGTGCATGATAACGTCTTTTTAAATCAAGTAACAGTTAAAACAGTTAGACCCAATGACGATCGTTCACGAGCCCGCGGCGAGGCGATTTTTTGGGGCGCTATTGTGAACCCCCCGGCCCGTAAGTGATGTTTTCCTGGCATCTACTAACACAGTGGAGACCATAAAAAGCAGTGCATGATAACGTCTTTTTAAATCAAGTAAAATTTTTAACAGTATCTGTTTGACCCAATGACGATGCGGAGCATCGTCCACGCCGCGTAGCGGCGAAGCGATTTTTTTGGTGCTATTTTGAACCCCCCGGCCCATAAGTGATGTTTTCCTGGCATCTACTAACACAATGGAGACCATAAAAAGCAGTGCCTGATAACGTCTTTTTAAATCAAGTAACAGTTTAATACACAGTTATATCCAGAGTTATAATGTGTTTGGTTTAGGCCTGAGTCGAAACGGTTCCCCGCCCGGTCCCCGACCGTCACGCCGAAACCCGGGTTTGAATATTCGGGTTTCGGGTTTTTCAAAATTAAATTTCACACTGATATTCTGAAATAACGAACTAGAAGTATGCAATTCACAAACTTATATTTCAATTTAATTAAATAAATATGCTTTAGAAATAATGGATACCGCTTCAGTTGCGGTAGGCCTTTTATCACTCCAAAATTGAGGCTGCAAGGAAGGAATCACCACACTTGCGGTACCGAGTGCGTTCAGAAACTGAAGTCAAAACATGACACACTGAAGACTGAGCAAGTTAAAGTACACACACAAGACCAAAATGTTGATCAGACTATTACAATTAAATCGTAATACTAATAGGCATTGATTTAATTGTCAAAATATATCCACAACATAATGGTTTACCCTTGATATTATGATGAAGGAAAATAAATTAAAGCTCTTGAAATAGCATCGAAGTGCCTTTCGTTCGTTCTAAAAATGCGTGTATAACGGCAAGCTGAAGTTAGGAGTCAAGTTTTTCAAGCCCGTACCGTCATGAATGCAGACGGAAGTACGAACTGATCTGAACAATAAGCATTAAACCAATTAAAAAACATCACATAACTCATTTTAAGGGACTAACGCTCAACAAATTACCGTAAAATAATAATTTCCTTTGACAAATAAAACTATAGATATTCATGATATCTCACAGAAATAACGATATTTCATGAGCTACGAGTTCAGCTAAAGCCATCATTTTGAAATGAGACGTAATTGTCATGCAGCGCAGTAGACTGTAGAGGGCAGCATGCAGCAGAGAGGAAAAAAAAATCGCGGGCCTTATAGATCACGTGATATTTTCCTCTCTGCTGCATGCCCTACATCTACTGCACTGCATGACAATACGTCTCATTTCAAAATGATGGCTAGCTGAACTCGATATCGACGTAGCTCATGAAATATCATTATTTATGTAAGATATTATGAATATCTATAGTATTGTTTGTCAAAGCAAATTATTATTTAACGGTAATTTGTCGTGCTGTAGTCCCTTAAAGTGATCGAGTTATGTCATGTTTTTTAATTGGTTTAATGCTTATTGTTCAGATCAGTTCGTACTTCCGTCTGCATTCATGACGGTACGGGCTTGAAAAACTTGACTCCTAACTTCAGCTTGCCGTTATACACGCATTTTTAGAACGAACGAAGGGCACTTTGATGTTATTTCAAGAGCTTAAATTTATTTTCCTTCATCATAATATCAAGGGTAAACCATTATTTTGTGGATATTTTGACAATTAAATTAATGACATTACGATTTAATTTTAATATTCTGATCAGCATTTTGTTCTTGTGTGTGGTACTATCGTAACTTGCTCAGTCTTCAGTGGGTCATATTTTGACTTCCGTTTGTGAAGCGCTCGGTACCGCGAAGCATGATTCCTTCCATAATTTTGCAGCCTCAATTTTAGAGCGATAAAAGACCTACCGTCAACTGAAACGATATCCATTTATTTTTAAAGCATATTTATTTAATTAAATTGATTATTTAATTGTTTTGAAAGCAGTAACTGTCTTTTCCCGTGGCATTATTTAGAACAGCAACTTAATCTTAACACACGCCGCTGCATGCACGCGATTTTTAGTATGGTGAAAATTCTTGTTCGGGTACCCGGTCCCCGCCCGAAATTTTCAAGTCAAACCCGGGTTCGGCAAAACCCGTGATGACTCAGGCCTAGTTTGGTTAAGTTACCAGATGAGTGGAATATCTTCCCACAATATTTGCACTTTTTGTTTTGTTTTGGCGGTCCAAGGGGTGGGTTAAACCCCCTAACCCCCGTAGATCCGCGTCTGACACTGGCCGGTCACTAATTGGCGTGGGGTCCAGGGGGCTGAGCCCCCAGAAGCTCAGGGGTTTTAGGCATTTAATTACGGTCATATGAGCATATTTTGATACCCTATTTGTGACACTGGCAGGTCACTAATTGGCGTGGGGTCCAGGGGGCGGAGCCCCCGGAAGCTCAGGGGTTTTAGGCAATAAATTACTGTCAGATGAGTATCCACGGGCCTGACTTAGGGCCATTGGTTGGGTCCAGGGGGCAGAGCCCCCTGGACGTCTTTAAATCAAGTAACAGTTTAATACTAGGCGTTTAAGGTCAGATGAGCATATTTTGATACCTTATTTGTGACACTGGCGACAATTGGCGTTGGGTCGGCGGGGTCCAGGGCGGAGCCAGGGGTGGAGCCCAAAAGCTCAGGGTTTTAGGCATTTTATAACGGTCAGATAAGCATTCAGGGCCCGCCTTAGGGCCGTTTGTGGGTCGAGGGGCAGAGCCCCGGAAGTTCAGGGTTTTAGGCATTAAATTACGGTCAGATGAGCATCTATGGGCCCGTTTAGGGCCCTAGGTGGGGTCAGAGGGCAGAGCCCTGGAAGCTCAGGGTTTTAGGCATTTAATTACGGTCAGATGAGCATATTTTGATACCTATTTGTGACACTGGCAGGTCACTAATTGGCGTGGGGTCCAGGGGCGAGCCCCGGAAGCTCAGGGTTTTAGGCATTAAATTACCGTCAGATGAGCATCCAGGGGCCCGCCTTAGGGCCCTAGGTGGAATCCAGGGGGCAGAGCCCCCGGAAGATCAGGAGTTTTAGGCATTTAATCACGGTCAGATGAGCATATTTTGATACCTCATTATTTTGTGACACTGGCAGGTCACTATTCTTTCTTTCTATTTCTCTTTAGTATAGTATACTTTTTCCAAAAAAGTGGGGGGGGGGGCGGAGCTCGCGGCCCCGGAGCCCGTCGTTCTGAGGGCCCTGCCATGTAGGCCTCTAAATAAGCATATTTCTTGCCTGACTGTAAATTAGGAATTTGTAATTTTCCAACAAACGCATAAAAAGTATAATTTACTAAAAAGTGAGGAAAAATCTCGGAAAATTATGTCATTTCAGCATTTGTAAATCACCGGTATCGAATTAGAAATGAACGTTTGAATTTTATTGTGACACTGGCAGGACACTAATTGGCTCCCCATCAGTACGCCAGTGCCCCCGATCTACACCTGGCGGAAAAATCGCAACTGATCTCCTTACCTATCTTCTTTCTCTCTTTCTTTCCTTACCTTTCCCTCCCCTTCCCTTTCCCTTCCCTTCCTTCTCTCTTTTAGGTTTGCTAGGGGAGGCAAGGGCCTTTCGCCCCGATCCACATGTTGTTGGCGGGATTAATCGCAACTGATCTCCCTTCTTTTCACCCTTTTCTTTTCTTCCTCTTTTTGTTACCTTTTAGCTATCCTCTTTCCCTTTCCTTTCTCTCTTTTTTTTGGCGGGGGGGAGAGGCAAGGCCTTTGGCCTCCCCTGATCCACAACTTGTTGGCGGAAAATTGCAACTGATATCCCCCCTTCTTTTCTTTTCTTCTTCCTCTTTTTTCCTTCCCTTTATCTCCTCTTTTCCTTTTTCTTTCCCTTTCCTTCCTTCTCTTTTGATGGGGGGCAACAGCCTGGGAGGCAAGGCCCTTTCGCCCCCGATCTCCTTCTCCCCCATCTTCTTTTCTTCTTCCTATTCTTTCTTTCCCTTTCCCTTCTTTTCCTTCTCTCTCTCTCTGTTTCTTTCTTTTTCTTTGCGGGGGAGGCCCGCCCCCCTGGATCCACGCCTGTGGAACATTCCCTCCGGAAATGACCCTCCTCGCCACATCCAAAACAAACCCTGGGCGCAGGCGACTGCGCATTCCCCCGCGTACCGCCTATAGAGTTGCCGCGATCTTCTCTAAGCTCTCTCTAGGCCGGACAATCATACGGGTATCCAGACTTTTCGCTAAACTGGTTATACGGTTATCTACTAGTGTTACTGTTAGTGGCCACTAAGGCCCATTAGTGACTATAAAAACATATGATCTTCCTGGCTATTTGGGAATGTGTCAGTTTGCAACAGAAATGGAGAAACGCGCATTTTGTTGAAAATCATGTGATATCACGAACATTTATAAATCACTTGTATGGAATTGAAAATTAGTCATGGTTTAATTTTATTTGGGGGGGCTGGCGCCCCCCCAAGCCCCCCCACCAGTACGCCAGTGGATACAATGTTGAGGAACATTTCCAGGTCCGCTTTTTCATGGATTAGGCATCCCAAAGATATCCAAAACTTGAAGAAAAAAACCCAGAAATTGGAGTGGCATGCAATGCAGCAGCTGTGCACATACAGCCAAATTCCTCAGGTTGAGGGCTTCACAATGTTGTAATGGTTAGATGCAATCCACAACCCCTATTTATGTCTTCACAATGAAGAAGGCAGAATGAAGAATGTGGTATTAACTAACCTGAGAAGTTGAAGGATAAAAAGGCATTTTCATCTTTGCCAGCGGGTCATCATTCTTGGGTAGTTGGAATGAAGCTGATCTGACAACAGTGGATCCATTCCTTATCACACTAGGTGAAGATGATCTGTTAGGAACAACCCCCGGCTGTGAGACTGTTTGAATAGTCCTAATAACCCTGGTTTCAATAGGGCTGAGTCTGTATTTGATCTGGTAAGACCGTATGGCTTAGTGTCATTGAGAACGATCGTCTTCTTGGTCGTTGGCTGCACGCCTGGGCTTGATGGTCTTACAACAAACTTCACATACTGCTTGGTCAGTGGATTCCCTCCCTTGAGAGTGGCGTGAGTGGATGAGGTAATGGAGTTGGTCACACCCTTCTCAGAGGTTGTAGTGGTCAGTATGATGGGCTTGGTCGTGACTATTTGCTGACCGTCTGGTCTGCTGCTGATGATCTTCAGCATGCTGGCTGGTGAGCTGAGACCTGCTGATGACATGGAGGTCATCTGTCGAATGACGATGGTTTGTTTAGAGGATGTCGTAAAGGCAGGTTGATGGTTCCCTGTGACTGTTCTAGTAGTACTGATCATATTCTGTAATAGTCAATGTTAAGGATTCATTATTTTTATTGATTGCTTTGAAAGTCAGTATTATCTCATGAATGCCAAAACCATTCACAATTGGAAATGACATAATGGAAAATCAGTCTTAGGGGCAAGAAAGGTTTTAAGTACAGACATCTTTGGGATATGTTAATCAAAAACACAAAGAGAACAAAGGAGGTATGATCCTTTTGGCACAACTGATAATTTTGCCTTTGATTTTGTTAACTTTTTTCTAACATATTCCATAACAAATATTGTCAATATCCAACCATTGAGTTACCTAAGAACATTAATGCAGTTGCTGATATATAAAGCAGACTATTTGATCTATAAAACCGTTACTTATCCACTATACCATAATAGTCAGGTGGCTTAGTGAAATTATCGTTACTTCCCGGATAAAAGCACCATTTTTGGTACAGGGCTTCCTTAGGACCTTCTAAACGATATTGGGCTAGGAGCCCCCGGCAAAAAGTTCAATTTAAGGGTGTGGGGGGGCGTCTTTTTGGAGCCCCCAAATGATTTTATAACATTGATTTGTTGTTGTATAAATGCCGGTTTTGGTACAGGGCTTCCTTAGGACCAACTGAACGATATTAGAGTAGGAGCTCCCAGCAAGAATATCATATAAGGGTGTGAGGCGGGGCGTCGCCTCGTAGCCCCCAAATAATTGAGAAGGTAATAAAACATTTATTTGTTGTTGTACAAATGCCATTTTTGGTACAGGGCTTCCTTAGGACCTACTGAACGATATTAGCGTAGGAGCCCCCGGCAAGAAAATAACATTGAGTTTTTGTTGTACAAACGCCATGGGGCCCCCAATCACACATATATGAATATTTATGCCGGGGGCTCCTACCCTACCATCATTCAGCAGGTCCTAATGAAGCCCTGTACCAAAAGGGCATTGTACAACAACAACTCAATGTTATATTACCTTACAAATTATTTGTGGACTACGAGGCGACGCCCCTGTCCCACACCCTTATATGATATTCTTGCCGGGGGCTCCTACCCTAATATCGTTCAGTAGGTCCTAAGGAAGCCCTGTACCAAAAATGGCGTTTGTACAACAACAAATAAATGTTATATTACCTTCTAAAGTATTTGGGGGCTACGAAGCGACGCCCCCGCCCAACACCCTTATGATATTCTTGACGGGGGCTCGTACCCTAATATCGTTCAGTAGGTCATAAGATAGCCCTGTACCAAAAATGGCATTTGCACAACAACAAATAAATGTTATATTACCTTCTAAATTGTAAGGGGGCTACGAGGCGACGCCCCGCCCCACACCCTTATATGACATTCTTGCCGGGGGCTCCTACCCTAATATTATTCAGTAGGTCCTAAGGAAGCCCTGTACCAAAAATGGCATTTGTACAACAACAAATCAATGTTATAAAATCAATTGGGGGCTCCAAAAAGACGCCCGCCCCACACCCTTAAATTGAAATTTTTGCCGGGGGCTCCTAGCCTAATATCGTTTAGTAGGTCCTAAGGAAGCCCTGTACCAAAAATGGTGCTTTTATCCGGCAAGTAACGATAATCGATAAATTTGACGCTAAGCCACCTGACTATAAACATCTTGACATACATGTAACATGGTTTTAAAATTACCTGTGGCTGGTTATATGAGCTTGAAGGTGTTTCTTGCAACATCTGTAGAAGCGGATCCGATTCTTCTTCCTCCACACCACTAGCAGCCATGGCCTGGCATTGAAATAGAAGAAAGGGAGAAGGGATCGATAGAGAGAAAGAGAGAGGGAGAGAGGGAGGGAAGGAGGGAGAGAGGGATGGAGAGAGGGAGTGAGATAGAGAGAGGGATGGAGAGAGAGAGACATAGAGAGAGACAGAGACACAGAGAGAGACAGAGACACAGAGAGAGAGACAGAGAGAGAGAGAGGGGGGGGGGAAGAAACAGAGAGACAGAGACAGAGGAATAGAGAGACAGGGAGAGATGGAGAGGAGAGGAATGGGAAGGGATGGAAAATGAAGCAGACAGACAGACACACAGAGGAAAGCAGAGACCAATAGAAACAAAGATACAATAACAGAGAAAGAGTGAAAATGTGAGACAGGAAGAAAGAGATAGGGGGTGGAGACAGAGTCAAATAAATAACAGCCATAAGCCAATGATTCAAGTCCCATCACAATCCTGAAATTGCCTATGTGTTTTACACCATATTACTAATCAATAATTCTCTTTATATCTTTTTTCTTATATTTTATGCAGTGAACTGCCTGTTTAAATTCTGATAGCACTTTGTCCTCTATAAACACTGCATTTAGTCATGGTACAAATGATCATTATCAATATCACCACAAACATCCCCATCATTATCTTCATCATCAACCCATCATTATCATCATCACCACCATCATCACCACCATTTTCATCTCCTTCATCAAACCATCATCATCAACACCACCATTTCCATATTCATCATCATACCATCATCATCATCACCACCATTTTTATCTTCATCATCACCACCATTTTTATCTTCAACATCAAACCATCATTATCATCATCACCACCATTTTCATCTTCATCATCAAACCATCATCATCATCTTCATCATCATCATCACCATTTTCATCTTCATCATCATACCATCATCATCACCACCATTTTTATCTTCATCATCAAACCATCATCATTATCATCATCATCATCACTACTATCACTCACCTGAGCAAGCACACTGCTGGGATCGGCTGAGAGGGAGTTAGTCTCATCATCATCCTCCATAGAAGGGTTCAATATATCATCAAGAGATAGTCCGCTCTCACAGAGGGCAGCAGACAGGAGATCGGGTGGATTGCCTGAATCGCCCATGATATCAACTCTAGTAAATATCAAAATAATAGCAACCAAAACAATTGAAAAAATGATTTGAAGAACTTAACTAAGAGGGGTAGACCTATAGAATTATAGAAACAATAGCCCCTAAGTTAGTGAACTTTTTGATCCAGTGAATATTATGGCAATGTTGAGACATCTTGGAGTTGGGGTTGAACTAAGGTTGAACCCATCAGAAAATCATGTAAAAAAATAAATATAAAATCATCATGTCATGATAGTCACCCAAACCAGGTTAATTGTAATGTATTGTAAATAACAAAATTAACAACGTAACTAGGGATCTAGTAGTAGATTAAAGATAAAGTTGAGTTCTGGTCATGCGATTGCAATGTGAAAGAAACAGTGTGGAATCGATCAGAAAAGGTTGATCATCTAGCATATAAGTATTGGTGTGTACTGCAAGGTTCTGGAATCATCAATATGATAAGAAATTTGGCCCAGTCTTCGTAAAGTTACAAGCACTGTACACAGAAAGATGTATATGGGACTACACTAACATGTACATGTGGCGTAAAAATCCGTCCCAATTTTTATGCTGTTAATGTTACATGCCATATTAAGAATATTAAGGCATTTGGAGAGCCATGTGTGTGTATTGGGTTTTTACAGACGTGTATCAATCAGATATGATTATTTACGTCTGGGGACCGACCTTTAACGTCACCATCCGAAAGACGTGACTCAGTTTCGAACCTGCGTCCTCGGCTGAATCAGTTTCTAACTTCCACTGTTAGCTGGATTACAGGAATACAGGCGCACGCCACAACGCCATGCTTTTCAGGGAATATTTTTAATCTGATGTTCTTCCACACTTGCATAAATTAATATAACAATGAATGATAACGATCATATTCATAACGCTCACAAATTATTTTTCACCTCTTCCCAGAACTCAACCTTCTCTTTGCTGTGTAATATCAATATCATATTTCATATCATCATCAAGCTCTTAAGGCTAGTTCAGACAATATGCATTATGCAAGTCATCCTTCCAATATCAAATGCGCAATACACCCATTACGGCATTAGAAAGCACAGTGTCCGTGCAGTGTTTACAAATAAATACCGCGGTATACCGGTGCATGCAGCATGCAGTGTAGTGCAGTGCAGTGCAGCGGTACGATAAGAATTGATTAATGATATCTGACTCCACCGTGTGAGACAGTGTCCCTCGCCTCGGCCTCGTGCCGTTTATGCAGATACAACCCACTAATTACTGTCCAAAATATGCAACATAGAATGTAGCAACTGATGATAACAAGGAAAGATACGATACCTCAGTTTGTTGTCGTGAAATAATGGAGTCCCTTAACTTGAAGTTGAACTTGGTACGGTACGGAAGTCCGTCGCGACGAACCGCACATGTACGTAGAGCTGGAGGTACTGTAATGTACGTTGGTTCGATCGTTTATACTAGTGGCATGCATATTGTATGTACCACACCACAGAACTGAAAATACACGGTCAAATCTTATGGAGATGTTGTATGGCATTGCCAATTTAACACAATATTAAGAAATATATGATATAATATAATTTACTACTAAAAACTAGTTTATATGCTCATATTATAAATCTAATATATCTGTATTTTTTTAGTATTTATTTCAATTAATGTTAATAGTATACATGCATATTTTAAAGACTACTATCAGTGAATTTTATTAGATTGTTAAACAAAACAAAAATATATGTAAGGATATGGGATATAATCAAATCGTATGGAATATGACTATGAGAGAATCTATGATTGATGTAAATTCATGATGGAAATTTTGTATTTCTGGTTGAAAAATCAATCGAAAAACAAAACTAGGGATTAAACTGTCTAAACTCCGGTCTTCATTTGAAACAAAAAGATTTACAAAAAATAGACGACTTAAAAATAGATTTTACATTCAAGCGTACTTGTGTAGGTTTGCTATAAGACAAAATATGCCACGTAGAGGTCACGAATGCCCTCTACTCGCTGCGATGCGCAGCAGCGCTCCTACTAACTTCTGGCACAAAATCTGTAGTACGCGTGGCAAAATATAAGTGATCGAGAATATTGGGAACAACACAGTGCTAGTGCACAGCTTGATGTATTGGACTTGCAGGCAGAAAGCTTGATAGAAATTTGTTCTTGTTTTGAAACCATATGTATTAGTTGTAAAGATGGCAACTTATAATTACATCCTTTTCATTGCTTTTTTTGTCATGTGTATGACAACAGTAAAAGCATATTTCATTGCCATTGATGCCCATGCAGAAGAATGTTTCCACGACAGAGTGTCATCTGGGACAAGAATGGCTCTCACATTTGAAGTTGCAGAGGGAGGATTTCTTGACATTGATGTGAAGGTGAATATGACAATTTCATGTTAATAATAACTGTTTCCTCCTGTATTTATTTGCATTTCTCTTTCTTCTTTCTCGGATTGTGTGGTTATTTAATATTTATTTGATTTGATGTTGTGTCCTTGTGTCTTACATAATAGTGTATGTACTATGATGGGGTTGTGTGTCTGAGCTGAACGCTTAACAAAAATAAAGCAGTCACTGTTGCCTTTGTTTAATAAAAATTAATTATATAACAAAAACGTTTCATCAAATAACCCCAAACCATCATAAATATTCGTTCTTAATAATATTGTTTAACGTAAGTCTTCAAAGATTTTAGTTTTAAATCAACTGGCCAGTTCTTATTTAGGCCTAGTTTAATTCATATTTGTGTAGGCCTAGGCCTAAAGCCCGGTAAGGCCTATAACTATAAGTATAAGTAAAGGTGACAAAGTTGAAACTGTCCTCATCATGCGCATGCCATGGGTCCATGTGCTCCCCTCTTTTCCCCAGTTGTCCACATTTGTCATTTTTATCTAGCTTGTAAAGTTGTAAGTTAAGTATATATATATGTTAGACATACATGTAGACCCCTACACCAAATCATCAGTGGATGAAATAATGATACCTGTATATTAAGGCTGTAATATGAATGATTCCTCTTTTCACGATTTCCTTTTCTACTTAGTCTATGAAATTAATATTTCAACCCTACACTAAAAACACAGAAGACCTAACCAAACATTTTTCTTTGCCTTCCCCTCTTTTCTTTGTCTAAAGTATAATGGATCTACATGTATGTGTTTGTTTATTTGTGGGTTTTGGCCTTTTGGGTTCGTTCGTTTTTTTCTTTTGTTTTGTCAGACAAGGGCAAAGCCCATCTTGACCCGACTTAAAATACTGTGATTTATTTTCAAACAAAAGTAAAGTTATTTTGGATGGAAAAAAAGCCCAGACAAAGGCATGAGTTTGTGGAAAAATGGAACCTGTGCTGCCTGCTGGATTGTAATTTCAGCTCAGCCAGATGCCTTTGTGCTGAACCTTTTAATATAGAAGTAGGACCCCCCCCCCTTTTTTTTTTAAAGTTAGTTTTAACTGAAAAGTTAAAGTCAACTATCTCAGCAAACAGCTGATAGCTATTCTATTATGGGAGTGTGAGCTATCACAGGAACATTTCAGGCTGAATCCTACAGGAAGAAGGAAAAATCAACATCATTTCTCGAGATTAAAATTTCTATCAAATTACAATTACAAAAATAATAGTAACAATAAGCTGAAGCAAGTCATGGCCCATTGTCCTTAAAGGCTTAAATTCAATCCTACCTCGTCTACATTCTTTTTATTATTTATATTTTCCATTTTTTTTTTTTTTTTTTACTAGTGCAGCATTGATGGTTTACCATAGCCCCACATGCATTTACAGTAGCTGTTGAATTTTGAATGTGTACCCATGTTTGCCTTCTTACCATCAGATTTCTGGACCAGATGGAAAGGCTATTCACACAGGGGAGAGAGAGTCCAACGGTAAATACACCTTTGCAGCTCACATGGATGGAGTTTACAGATACTGCTTCAGCAATAAGATGTCAACGATGACACCTAAGATTGTTATGTTCTCTATGGACGTAGGAGACCAACCTAAAGATCAAGGAATAGAAACAGAAGGTAGGGTAGTTTGATAGGGAGCCCCGTGTTGGCAAACCTAGATATCTGGCTTGAAAATAATAAAAAGAATTTTCATGAAACGATTATGCTTATGCTCTTCTTGGGATGCTGTAAAACAGTGTCTTTGTCAGAAGAGAGAGAGAGGCTGCCTTAAAGATCAGGTTCATTGATTTTAAAAACTAACTTTATTGTCATTATTGCAAAGGTAACACTTTGATTTGACAAGGTTATCAAAATTCCATGCTCGGAAACATTCGAAGTAATGATTATTATGAATTACAAAACTCTTAAATACAGCCCCGACATAGCACCTGAAATGCTCTCCGATCGCTGCTGAGATGTGTGACGTCACATGTTGAACATGATTTGCACAAGCAGACGATGTCCCATGACATCTCACACATTTTCAGTGCCTGTTTCGTCATCTTCTCTTCAGTTATTTCTCTTACTTCACTACCGTCAGACTAAATGTTTAATCTATTGCCTCACTCTAAACCCCGCGCATGGTATTATTTTGATGAAAAATGCAGCGATAAAAAATAAAGGAATCCGTCGCTTGTAAACAAAATAAGACGCCATTGTATTTTCAGCTGCATACACCGCGGTATGTTCGGCGTTTCAAGAGGAACAAATGCGTCCATGCTTTCATTCCGGGGTTTTAAATTTGAAAGTGTGGTTTCTTTGATTGTTCATTAACCCCTATCCTGTGTATTTACAAACAAAAGAATTTAGTTATCAGAATCGGGTCATATCCCTTTTTGAATGGTGTAAAATTCCATCACATTTATATACACTAAACTCATTATAATTTGAGAAATAATAGCATTGCAATTATGTTCATTCTTTATGGGATGTCGTCTGCTTGGGCAGGATTGGTTCATATTGTGACGGCATTAAAACATCGTTATTTTTCTGGCGAATCTCTCGCATATCCCAGATGCTATGGAGGTGGTTTTATTTGTATTTTTATAAATCATCCGATTTGTAGTTGACCTACAACTTGTACGATGGCCATCTATTAGCTTACTAGTTCTAGTAATATGTTATTTGCCATATTTGTGATTTTCTTTGAACCCGCACTTTAACAATTTGACTTTGTAAAAACACACATGCCTAATGTGAAATTGAAATAGTAGGAATGCATACTTGATTATGAAAGTCAACTTACAATGAGCATTGTTTGTAGAATATGAAGGTTGACATTATACATAATTGTATAATTATATAAGTTTAAAGTATTTAAATCTTACATGTACAGCAAAATGTTTGTAAATTGATTCAGAATTTCTATCATTGTCCAAACAGTTGTCTCAACTGAAATTTATCTTAACAAAATGCTATTTGAATAGTCATCAATATTTCATTTCTTATAATGTGTTTTCTGGGATATTTTTCCTCATGTAACATACAAATTATAGTCTCTTGTAACAAAATACCAAATGTGATGGAGTACACAACATTTTTCTGAAAAATATTGTACTATGTACATGTATGTGGCATAGTCTTTCAGACATTGTAATAATTAGTGGAATTGCCAATTTCTCTTTCATCCATTGATTCCATGATTCCCTCTTGCTTTCTATTATCCTACTCTAATTTCACGTTTCTTCACTTTCAGAGCATCAAAGCAAGCTTGAAGAGATGGTAAATGAACTAGCAACAGGTCTTACAGGAGTCAAACATGAACTAGAATATATGGAGGTCAGAGAAAGGGTTCATAGATCAAGTAAGTAGTCATTTAACCTAACACTATATAATTCAACTGGTCTGTCTCTTCTTCTCTGTTACTTTCCATGTATCTTTGTTTCTATCTGTGGTATATGAAGACTACTTTTGGTATTTTAGTGTAAAGCATAACTTTTGTAGATGTCTTGTATTACTTGAGAGATGTACAAATACATGGGATTCCCACATTCCATTTGCCTTGAAAATTAACTCAAGTACAGGGCATATTACATGTACAATTTGTTACAGATAATTGATTTGTCAGCTTAACAAGGTTCATTTTTTTATTTGATTTTATTTCTGCATTTTTCCAATTATAATAACTGAATAACAAAGAACATATAAACGTAAGTTATAATACAAAATATACAAACTATAATAACTTCATGTCAAAATGTTTTCTTACATATATATACATGAAACTTAATATTTCTATAACATATTATTATTAATTTAAAGTATTATCCAAACTATCTGTGAAAAAAAGTGCAGGAGACCCGAATCATAAGTGATGCTTGACTAGGATGGCGGCCTCAAAAAAAAAATCTTAAGGTGAAATTTAAAATGAAAATGTGTTTTGACATAGAATGACAAAGAATGACAAAGATGTCACTGACGTATGACTGTCACTGCTCTATTTCTCTGACAAGTGTAGCTCATTTTTGTTCTTCGTAAGACTCCATCTGTAATCACAGTTACCGGGTAACACTTCTAGATCTTTCTTTTTATGTCAAACACACTTAATTATTTTTGCCCATTTCAATGTTTGCATTTATCAACTTCATATTAATCAATTCCTCTTCTTTTTACTTTCATCTTCCTTTCCCACTTGCAGTTAACGACAACACAAATTCCAGGGTGGTATTATGGGCATTCTTTGAGAGCTTGGTGCTGGTTGCCATGACGCTAGGACAGGTGTATTATCTCAAGAGATTCTTTGAAGTCAGGAGAGTGGTGTAAACATTAAGCATTAAGTAGTTTTAAATATCGGGCCCATATTCATAAAACTTTACTAGGACTGGTGCCTTATTCTGAAAACTATTGTTATTTGATATGCTAATGGAGAGTATGTTAATTTTCACCACAAATTGAAATTGCTCAGAATAAACTCTTGTTGGTGCTTTTGCAGATGTCTCTGTTAAATACTCACATTTAAGCAGAAATTAACTGATGTCCTTTCCTCATTTAGATTTATTATAACAATTAACATACAGAAATTAAGGAAATAATGTAGCTTTGAGAATAGGATGATTATGATTTCTACCCCCAGTATATGCCTGACTAAAGTTTTATGAATATGGGCCCAGAACTTTAGATTGGGGTTATGTAGACATGAAGGTCATCTTGATTTCTTGTCATAAGAACTGCTTCTCTTATTACAATAGAATATACACTGTATGTCAATAACTAAATAAGAATGTTCACACAGTATTGTTATGGACAATTCTTTTAAAAGAAAGTTTAATAACCTGAATTCCATATCACCTTCCAATGGAATGAAAAGAAATTATCATTGCTGATAATTTTATACACATCAAAGAAAATCAAGAAATCCTTATAGAATAACCATTAATTTTTGTTCACATGTAGATTTTTATAATATCTTTCCATATAAAAAGGCTTAAGTGCTTATTGATGAAACTGTTGAAAAGTATGTATTTACCCCTTGCCATTTGATGAAATGCTAAATTAATCCAAAGTCATACAACTAAGTATTGTATGGACTTCATTTCCACATTTGTTATCTTTTGTAATAAAAACACGACAGCTATTGAATTTCAATATATCAGTATGATCCTAGCTCAAATTGCTCAATACTAAAAGTGTTCCAAAAGTGGCAGTTTGATGTGAAATGTGATGGTTTTCTATTGTAAACACTCAAACCAAAAAAAAAGTAAAATTTATATAAATTTACAATGACCTGTTCTTTTTGGATTGCAATTTGTCTTAACTTTGATTTCTTTTTCAACTTTTTTGTTTGTCTGCTTAGAAGATTATGAATATACATTATATGTTGAAATGTTCTATAGAAATTAAAAGCATAAATGTTATTATTGGTAGGCAATTATACGGTAGAGAGCTAGAGTGAAGCACATAGTCCCCTTATGTATAAAAATTGTATTTATTATTATTACAGCATTGCACATGTATTTCTTTTTCTTCTTTTTTTCCTCATTGAGATGTAGGTACTGCTTGAGTTAATCAGTCGGAAACTATTTGTAAAGATGTAATCATAAAGTAAATGTAGAAGTACATGGCATGCATGGATTCTTGAGAAACATAGGGAGTAGATGGTTTATTGCTTAGATTAAAAATCTCTTTAGATATCATTTTCAGTATTTTTTCTCCATCCATTCTGCATCGGTTCCTTGTTGTGTTTAACTTTATTTCATCATGTTTTAGATAATTATGTTGAATATAATGTTTATTTGGTCATCAAATTTGAAGGTTCTTTAATTCATATTAATCTGGGAATAAAGAGTTTTTAGTGACATAAAATCATGACAGAGAAAGTATAGCCATTATGGTTGAGATGTATTTTACAAATAGATTTCTTTGTATTAGCAAGTTCTATTCCATGAATTTCCATCCAAGTTATAGGGATAACATGCGTGGTTATAACAATCTTAGTAATATTTATCTTACCATTCTAAGATATGACATATTAGATATTAATTGATTACTGTTGATTGAGGTGTACAAACAAAAAGTTGTGATGTGCAATTCATCTGATTAAATTTCTTTTCTTTTCCAAGTTGGGTCATTTATATGTGTTTTTCTTTTGGATAATCATTGTCAACATCCATTATGTGTCATCTTCATCAGTGTGCTTGTATGCATGTGATGCTCATGTGTCACAAGGTTTTTAGGTACAAACTTATATTTCAGGCTGTATAACTACAATGTATGGTACCTTGTGCCTATGATATATTTCTTGATCCTCCATATTCAGATACAAAGGAATTTTGTAGTGAAATTAAGTGTTCCGACAAGGATATTGTTAAGTTATTGAACATATATATCACACATTCTTAATTATATTTCAACTTTTTTTAAGATGAGGTATATATATTGAGGCATGATGTAAGTATAGCAAGAATGCATATTAAAATGTAAATCTGAAGTTACAATGTTTATCCTCATTTCCTGTGTACGATAGCATGTGACTGTCAAATAGAAGGTGGATATTACTTTTCAATTTATATTTGAAATTTAGGTGTTCTCTTGGTTTTGATACAAGTTTGTAGTTTATAATGCCTTTGAATGGTATGAATGGTGTCATAGTTTTGCTTGTAGGTATGAGACAGGAATTACATGTAAGATGATCGGAATAGAACAGAATGTAATCAGTCTTGGTACAGTTTTGGCTTCAATTGGTTATAGTTGTTAGTCATTTATTTTCAGTGTGCATGCAGCAATGAGAGTAGTAGGCAAGAAATACTCTATAAAGTACATTGTAATGTGTTAATCTTTGTATATTAAATATTTCTTCCTTTTCTTTTCTTTTGATTTTGTGTTTTTGTTAAATTCTTATCAAGTTGTAAACTTTGAAATGCTCATGTATATACACATGTACATGTAAAGTTCTCAGCATTTTCCATGATTTATTAAAGACTTCTACTTTATGAAATTATCTATTATATGCCTCTTATGTGGGTTTGTTATACAGGGTGTCTCCCAAAAAAATGAAATGTTGTCGTCCTTGTCCTCCTCCTTGTCCATTAGTGTATTGTTAATTAATTTAATATGCAAGTATTGTTAGTATGTTTTGGTTTTATGGATTAGCGTTAGTGTGTTGTTTATTGATGTGGTGTGTAGAGGGTGTGTATAGTCCAATGTGGGTTGGTGTTGGAGTATGTAATGTTAGTGTGTTAGTGTGTTTGGTTGTAGTGTTATAAGCCTGCTAGAAGCCATCCAGATTCAAAACCATTGTCTCTGATACCATTGCCTTACTACCCGGCTACTAAAACCACTAGATGGTCGTGATGTCTCCTAATTATTATCATTTCCTAATAATCATCATGAATTCATGATAACATGAAATCAGAACAAAAAGTTTGCCAAAGTATACTGCTTGAGTTGAGGATTCAAACCTGGGTCTCGGGAACGTAGAAAGTTATAGTGTCTTACGACCCGGCTACTGACATGGCTTGATTATTTATGTGTCACATAAATTGATAGACTGTTGCAATCCCTTTCTTATGCACAGATATTAATTCTGAATAATAATTGGCCATAGACAAATTACTTTTAAAAGAAAAACATCTTAAGTAGAAGTTCAATAAATATGCTTATCATTAGTGAATATCATTTTTTTTTATCTTTATGTGAAAAGAAAAGAAAAATTGAAAATGTCCTTCAAGTGTTAAAGCGAACCCTACACCTTCCCATTGTTTTCTAACTCGTCCTTCATATAGAAGCTTACCAGTAGTTTCAAGAAAAAAATGCAATCACTTTAATAATCAAATCAGTGATTATAGGATGAAGCTTCTTGAGAATACATGGAAAAAATAGTATCGAACAGAAAACATCACAAAATGAAATTACCGTATGTCAAATTAGATAAACTGCAATTATAATAATCCTGTCAACCACAAATAGAATAAGTTATAATCTTTTGTACAGAAAAATCAGGCCTATATATTATAATATACCGAAACATAAGGTAGAAATCAAAATATTATTTTACTAAATGAATTATAAATAAGAAAATGAACAGCGGCAATTAAATGATTTCTGTTTAGCAATGTCCTACCTTTTGACTTTGCTTGGGGGGCTTTAGACCCAAAATTCTGTCTCTTTCGTTCATTATATAGCCTCTGATTTGGGTATAGGGTCGGCTCCTCTTAGGACCCGACCCTATATACCCAAATCAGAAAGTCTTTCTTTCAAAGAGACAGAATTTTCAGTGTGGAGTATACTCTCCACGCGCGAGTCATGGTATGGCCTATGGGCACACTTGTGAACTAGCGCCCATTTATTTGCATGCGCAGCTAATGTAAGCCTACTTATTATATTCACAAGAAAGGTTGCGTTGTGTGCTGTCTATACGTCTACGAGTACGACTACGTAATTCCTCATCGTTTGGCTTAATTTTGCAGCAATCCTGGTGAGCAAAGAAAGATTCGATGTATTTTACAGTATAATAAATGAAATCATAGACCTTAATATATCTTTTTAAAAGATCAGAATGCAGACCAAATGTAAATTTGTTGTTGACTTGTAATTGTGTGTGCTCGCGTTTTTTTTTTTTTAGCTCTGCACCGGATGGAAACAACACAGATTATAAGCTGTGGGACCATACTGTGGACCATAGACTTTCTAGACTATTCACACACTACTCTACAGCCATAAAGTCTTTGACTTTGTAGCGGTACAAGACTGTTAGAAAATTCACCCTGAAATTATGTTGATAGGTCTATTTCTATCACTGTCATTGTCTCATAGAATTGTTAGATCTATATTATTGACTGAGTGAGTGCTTTATAGCAGAGCTGCCAACATTGGAAAACAGTTGAGAGTGAGATTATACGAGAAGCGTTAGCGCGAGGGAGCGAAGCGACCAAGCCCGACCGAGCGGAGCGAGCGAGTGGGGGTGGGTGTGGGAGGGACGGGTCCCCCCTCCAACAGTGTAGAGCTTTTTTATTTTTCAAGGTAAAATTGTGTGATTTGGTGCATACTTTAGAGAGTATTTTAACATATACCTAAACGCAATTAATTAATCTGGAGAGAGAGAAAATCATACAGAGAGATAAAGAAAATTATTAACATGGAATACCTGATTGTTCGCCCACGAACGTGGGCCCAGGGCTAGGCGTAGAGCGAGGTGCTGAGGGCCCCACGCTCACTCTCTGAGACAAAGCCACAGGCAAGTTTTCGTTCAACTTTAAGTTGTTACATATAATCACAAGTCATTTTTCACTCTCAAAACTCACTTTATATTTTTATAATCCCTCTCATTCTATTCTACTGTATGAAGTAATATTAGGCCTTCTTTAAAAACAAAGCATAGAACCGTGAAATCTTTGCTGTTCTCGATCAATTGAATTGTCAACTGATGACGTACTCGAGCTCGCTGCTGGTTCGTACGTCCGATCCATATCCGGGGCGCGTCCGGGGCAGGCTCGGGCCGACCCGGCTAGCTGCATATGGATATGGGTACGGTGCGAGGATACGTACATCAGGCTATATTATAGTTATATCGACTGCTACGAGAGGACTAGCTGTTTCTATACGCTCAAGGGATAGTTGAATCCCTGCAATCACCGAGGCGCGCCTGGGTGGGCGGCGCGCCGGGGTGATTGCAGGGGATTCAACTATGAGCCAGTATAGAAACAGCTAGTCCTCGAGTATTAAAGCAGTCGATATGACTTTATATGCCGAATTAAAACAAAAATCTACCAAGAATTCTTACCTTAGCCTTTTAGTGAGTAAAAATTTGTTAAAACATCACAGAAAATCTGAAACACTGTCTGTTAATGTTCGCTTAATCTTCGAGTGAAAGTTTCAATCATTTGGGAATCGCAGACAAAGAGCACTGTATATGGCGTCCGTGCTCGCACGTAGACAATTTTAACACGCAAACCAATGGGGATCGCAGTAAACCAATGGGAATCGCAGGATAATGAGGCAGAGGGTAGAAACTTTTAACTAGGCCCTGTGGGCTATTGCTATGCCCTGTGAGTGGGGCATGGCTTGAAATCACGACTCCAATTTCGACCAATCAGATGGCTAGATTTCTAAAGTGAGGTATATAAAGCTAGCTATATACCAATATAGTCGCCGATCTTACACACGCACGCGCGCGATAAGTGAGATCGAGGCTTTCGTCTTCGATAAAAGGGAAAACTTTCTAAATTCTTGATTTTGGTCGCATAATTCATTCAAATTTATCTGTTTTTATTATTATTTAGTTATTTAACATTTGTGCGTGAGGAATTTCATTGTTAGCGTGAGAGCGTGGGAATTGAGTGAAATGCGTGAGTCTCACGCTCAATGCGTGAGTGTTGGCAGCCCTGTTTATAGTGGTCTAGGCCTACTACTACTAGTAATGTCTAGACTCTACTACTAGACACTAGAGAGTAGAGTCTAGTTTAGACAGAAATAACCGTCTGGTATGGGTCATTCTTTAATAAAACTGAGAGGCGGTCAGAGGAGCCAGATGCAATCTCAGCGGAACAACCGTCGATATCAGAGACTGAAGCTTTCGGTATAAGTCTAGTTAGACTTAGACTCAGAGTGCTATACTAAATTATTATGAATGATCGACCCGATAAAGGCGATATTGAATTTTTTTTTTTTCAAAGCCAAAGCAAAGAAAGGCAGATCTTGCAGCAAAGCATTTCATGAAACTCTCAAAAGAATAAGTGCGCTGTCATCCAGTTGACACACGTGTCAAAGATGAACATTCTTTTCAATGGAATATCATCAATATGTCACCAATCTTGCACTTGCAAAGGTTTCATGAAATGATGCCCATGCACGCCCGGCCCCAGGTAGACCGAAAATTCTGTCTCTTTCGTTCGTTAGCCTCTGATTTGGGTAGGGTCGGCTGCTCTCTTTAGAGACAGAAGCCGACCATAGGCGCTCCTGTGCAAACGTTTTGGCCATTTATGGCCAAAGAACTTGCCCAAAATACTAAATTTTAGCGGATTCATATCCAATGCATTTATGTTTGAAAATTAGGCCTAGGCTAATATACATCGGTTCCACTTACCAGATTGACTGTATGATGCGTTTAAGGGTCTTTTTCCGGATTTTCATCGCCGAAATTGAGCTCCGTGTTTTGAAATTCTTGCAGCCGTATTTTAAACTGTTACTGTCAATGGATGACGTCATCTTCCTTCATGCGCAGTAACAGTTTAAAATACGGCTGCAAGAATTTCAACACGGAGCTCAATTTCGCGATGAAAACCCTTAAACGCATCATACAGTCAATCTGGTAAGTGAAACCGATGTATATTAGCCTAGGCCTATTAATTTTCAAACATAAATGCATCGGATATGAATCCGCTAAAATTGAGTATTTTGGGCAAAGTTCTTTGGCCATAAATGGCCAAAACGTTTGCACAGGAGCGCCTATGGTCGGCTTCTGTCTCTAAAGAGAGGAGCAGACCCTACCCAAATCAGAGGCTAACGAACGAAAGAGACAGAAATTTTTGGTCTAGGCCCCAGGGTGATGTGGAAGATTTTTTTTTAACACCTCTTGAATATTAATTAAGGCTCGATCTTCTCCAACACCAAACTCCAAAGGAAGTTCCCATACTCCCTGCAGTCATGTTATTAATAATATATAATAATAATATTAATATCTCATTATCTGCCAGTGTAAAATATACTTTCAGTTCTCTGGAGCTCTTATAGTATGGTGTCTGAACGATTTTTCAATTTTCAATTTGGGATCGTTTTTCACCGTGTTTTCTTTGATATTTGAATAAAAAATGTAATCAGAATAATACATTTCAAATTTCAAGACTCACCGATGTTTCTATCAAAAGATACAGCCCCTCAAAAACTCTGCAATATTCATAGCATTTTGGTCAGAGTCGACGAAAAAGACGTACACGCAGAGTTATGTTGTTTTTCTAAATTTAGCAAAACAGCTGAATTGCGCAATATGCAAGCGCACGCGTGTTGCCTAGATGCATGCGCATCTCGATAGCCAACGGCAATCCATTGTCTTCAATGGGCATTCACTTCCGGGTTTGTTCGCCACGCGGTCCGATGCATATTCATGTCCAGATTTTACGCGCTATCACCATGGGTTCGGCCGGCGCGGAGCTCACGCCTCCCTACTTAGCTGATCCGAAAAATGTGGGGAAGGGTATTTTCAAACTGTAATTGTTTGTGATCCCTGGGGCTAGCGAAAAATAAGCGCATAGATATTTTCCTTAGGACTGGGACTACTTATCGATCGGGCGTCATATCTCAAAAGTGGCAAACCTCGAGTTAGCCAGGGCACAATGTTTAAATCCCTGTTTTGACCAAGATATTTTTAGAATTCCGAGATGACGCCCCTTTGGAAATATGGGAATTCACCTGCTCTTTCATATGACACCTCATTTATTGAGTATCACCTTCAGGATCACAAAGAATAAAGGTTTGAACTTTGACTTAAAAAAAAAACTTTGACCAATTTTGGATGATCGCGCAATGCACGTAGACCGCATAGGGATGCGTGCAATCTCTATGGGAAGAATTTTAGCACACAACATCGGGTGCGCGATCAGACACCCTACTTATAGTCTTCTAGTCTAAATACAAAATTTAGGATTTGGTGTTGTAATAGTATATTAGTATAACTATAAATGCAATTTTCTCAGTGATGTTTAGGTATTTTATTATTATTACCAGAGCTCCTTTTCAGTTTACCAGAGCTAAATGGCTCACCGCTCACCGCTCCTGTGTATTTACCTTAACCATTGTGCCTATGGCCTGAAAAGATGCCTCTTCGTACGGTCCTTTCAAATTACATGAAGAATGTTTGGCTGGAGTGCCCATGTCTGCTTAGTGGCAGCGTCCTTGTCTGATCAAAATGCACAGTTCTAAAACAAATCCTGCAATTAACACAAAAATTCCATCTCTATTGTAGTGCCAGTCTAGACTCGCTGACCTCGTGCATATGTGTTGTGGTATGCCTAATGATACGTCCGATTTTTATATGCAGCGTGAATGTCTGATTGCCGCTCGTGGCCTCCGTAGCAATTCAGACATTCACATCAGCAAGCCTGATAAAGGCACCGCTGCACCGGTGTTGTGATTTTGAACCGTAGTGATTACACGAGCAAAATGCGCGACATCTTGAGTGACACGTCTAAAAACTTGCCCCGTTAGTGTACTATCACTACGTAGACGATACAGTTGAACGTTTGCTATGTTCCAAAGCAGAGCAGCGTGTGAGAACTTTCTTGCACATCTGAATGCCCTCCGCCCGTCTCTCAAATTACACAATCGAGATTGAATGTGATGGCGCGCTTCCATTTCTTGATGTACTGGTAGAAAAGTCAGCGCACGGCTTCACTACTTCCGTCCATCAGAAACCTACATTTACAGGTCAGTATAGGCGCTGGGACTCTTTCAGTCCTACCCGGTACAAAATTGGTCTCATCAATATCCTCATTGATAGAGCACAGAGAATTTGCTCTCCGTGCAAACTCGCCGCGGAAATCAATCAAGTCAAGGATATTCTGCGCGAAAACGGCTACATGTATCCTGACCATGTGATTGATTGCTATGTCACCCGTAAACTGAACAAACAGACAAAGACACCAGTCTTTGGGTCTAACAAATGCCCTGTGTATCTCAAACTACCGTGGCGAGGGAAAGCTTCCCAAAAGTTTGAGAAACAGGTCAAGCAAGCTGTGTGCATTGCATTTCCGATGATTGAGCCGCGCGTCGATTTTTGTTTTTGCTATTTTGAACCCCGTAAGTGATGTTTTCCTGGCATCTACTAACACAATGGAGACCATAAAAAGCAGTGCATGATAACGTCTTTTTAAATCAAGTAACAGTTTAATACACAGTTACATGTATATCCAGAGTTATCATGTGTTTGGTTAAGTTACCAGATGAGTTGAATATCTTCTCACAATATTTGCACTTGAAAGGTTTCTTTCCAGTGTGCGTTTTTTCTTTTTTTCTTCTTTTTTTTGGCAGCCCAAATGGGGGGTTTAAACCATCTAAACCCCCTGTAGATCCGCCACTGCGCACACACATCCTAAACAAAGGCCTAAAGCAAACAACAATATGAAATTGCAAATGTGCATTTTAGGTTCAAATTTATAACCAAACAAGGACTCCTCCAACCCAACTAACTTAGCCTTTTAAAACATGAATACACCTCTACTTATTAATATTCCCGGCTTAGATTTTTCAGAGAATCTCTATATTGAGCAAAAATGGTAATAACCATACATTTTTCACAGATCTCACGCGTGCTAAGCTCCACCCGTCGAAAAAAGGTAAATACGGTCACGTGGCTTGATGACGCATTTGACGTCATTCTTAGTTGCAGGAAGTTCCTTGTATTTGTCCTAAAACTAATTAGGATCTTACAATTCAGTAATAAAAAATAGACAGAAAATAAATAATATTAAAATAAGCATTTGTTACACATTGTAATTAATTAATTCTTATACATAAATCCACTATGAATCTAGCTGGGAATTTAGCTGGTCGTTGCTCAATACTCTTCTGCCCCTCAACAAAAGGAAAGTTAAATGCTAAGTGGTTGGAAACTGATATCAAAGTACAAAGTACCCATAAACAACCACAAAATTATAATCAAAAACATAACACAGTTTGCACACAAGAGATGAAATGCATCAATAAAGTGCATATACTGTATATATATGTGTAGAGAGAGAGAGAGAGAGAGAGAAAGATACTTCGAAATTCCCTTCCGAATATTCAGGTATGTTTTTTTTTTAAATACTAATCTGCGGAAACAATTCTCCACTTAGGCTCCAAATGAAGTGTAGGAGGAGCTATTAGAGACTCGTTGGATGTATGAGATGTGACATTAACATGAATAAATGAAAAGATCTATAAAAGCACAAAGCACTCCTAAATAAGCACCAACAAATATTCTGAATACATAACACTGTTTGCACACTAGAGATGAAATGCATTACTTGAATGCATAGGCCTATTGACTTGTAAAAAGCTACTTCTCAAAAATTAAAATGAGAAATTTCAGTTACCGGTATGTTCTTATTAGGCAAGACAAAGCTGAGGTATATTGCCACAGCTTGTTTGATAGAGAGAGACATGCATTTATTTTTAAGCATATATATATATATATATATACACATGTATACATATATATATATTCAGAATTTAGACAGGCTTATATAGTTGGAAGAATACATCAACAAAACTCATTTAAAAAGTCAGATGTCATTTGAAACACAGTATTAGATTATTTGAAATGTGAAAGTTTTAGATTCAGATTTATTTCACCCATCAATATAAAATAAAATATTGACTGTGGAGCAAACGTACGGGAACAAGAACAAGTAAAGAAAAGAATAGGAGCAGTTATCCTATTCACTGCTATTCTATCATTCCCCTTAGGCTTGATACAGATTAAAACATAATTTTCATCTAAAATAGGAAACCCCAACCTGTAAGCATATTTCATTGAAAAAGGTCTAGATCAAATCATCCAGCAGTAAAAAGTAAAATATAGTTAAATACCTTCATGGAGAATTTTGCGACGTTAAGAGGATTTCTAAACTTAATAATGTTTGCATATATAATCTACCCCTCACTTGCACCATATAATTCACACACACACACACACACACACACACACCAACTAAGATTTCCCCTTTCTCACTTGACACACACCCACACACACACACGCAAACTTACCAACACATTTAAACCCACCCATATGTTTACACACACTGACACATTTACACACACAACACACACACCCACATGCACATTTACATCATCTTAGTGATCTTACCCACCTCTTTCTGACATCTTTACCTTTTTTTAATACATTTTGTCATGTCTGATCACAGGGTTTCATTTTTATGTCTTGTGTACTAGTGGAATCTTATGTCCATGGTTTTCTATATCAATGTGTCTATAAAGTAAAATAATATTGGATGATCTTCGCACTCATAATTAACATGTGTGCTCTTGTGGCACCACGAGTGATTTGACATTTTATCTGGTGACAATTGCTACGGGTCTTCTACTTCTTTTTTTTTTGGGGGGGGAGGGGGGGTCAAATGTACATGTACAGTATACACATACATGTATAAAGGTAGGATAATGAATTCAATTGGGTTTTAGTTTAGGTTTAGAGCTAAGTTTGGGGTTATGTATAGTATTTTTTTCAGGGTTAAAGCTATAAATGTAATGAGTGTGGGAAATTGACCGCGGGAAATTGACCGCGGGAAATTGACCGCAGAGCAATTGTCACAGGAGAACGTGTCGTACAGCTGCCACTATGAGCTTGAGATAATTAGCTAAGAAAGCCCTGTCATATGTATGGTAAACAAAAGTGATGTTATGAGGTCATGGATCTGGTAGAATGATTTTCAGAGGGTATAGTTTTGTTTGTTTTCTCTTCCACAATGTGATATCTTTACATGAGATGACTAAGACACAGAGAGACAAAAGGACACATCTGACTTGGTCAAACTACGGATACAGAATGGTCTTTATTATTAGATGGTTTTGACCAATAAACTGCATCTTTACATAATTATTACATTGATATCTTGACATTCATCTCATCGTACCCCTAAGTTGAACTGTCAATTAAGGTCAATACATAACTTATGGCTATTGAATGTTGTAGTTATTTGGTTAACAGTGATTATGTTCAATAAAATGATTATCCAGAGTGATTACCAATGAATACACAGTGATTAATCATCGTGCAAGGAGGGAATGTACTACTTAAACGGTAAACCTCATAAATTATAAAGAGATAAGGCAATAATCTATTACAGTACATGAGCTAAATTGTTTAACCGTGGGCATCACATTTGCAGTTGCTTTGCTGGTTTGGATACCCATCCACTTTGACTATATCACTTAATCCATGACAGAAAAATGCATTCCAGAAGGTAAATATTCTGGTGAAAAATTTGTAAAACCGGTATTGTATCTTGAAATTAGATTATAAAACCAAATTAATTTGAAACATGTGGTAAACTAATCACTGTGGTTTACTTTCATACAAATGTTTTCCCCATTTGTAAATCTGTGAGAAAAAACAAACATACAAAAAGACATTATTTACAATAATAGAACATTTTCATCTAGCACTATTCTTTTGTAACTAATTGGATTCATACATGTATCTATATAGCCAATTAGCCATCATAAAAGAGCACAATAGTAATTCAAAAACATTGAAGTATATGTAACTCAGTGTCCAAGTGTCTTTGGAAAACAAAAACTTCTATTTACTATCGTGGCTCATTGAATGAAAGCCATCATAAAAGAGCATAATAGTAATTGTATCCCCCGGCAGTATGCCGGTGGGGTACTTTGGATTCAGCAGCGTTACGCCGCCGCCGCCGCGTCCGCCGCCGCGTCATATTCTTGTGTGCGCTCTAACTGCCACATTCCTTGACGGATTTTTCAAATTTTGTATGGAGGTGTATTTTGGTATAATCTACACACCTATAACTTTTGGTGATGCTGCCCTCAGTGTTCCGTCTTCTATAGGGTAAAGGCAATATTTTTGTCGATGGTTTGTGTGCGCTCTATAGGCCACATTTCTCAAGGGATTTTGTTCAAATTTTGAACGAAGGCGTATCTTGGTATAATCTAGAAGCCTATAGATTTTGGTGATGCTGCCTCTAGTGTTCCGTCTTTTATAGGGTCAAAGGTCATATTTTGATAGATGTCTTATGTGCACTCTAGTGTGCGCTCTAACTGCCACATTCCTTGACAGATTTTTTTCAAATTTTGTATGGAGTTGTATCTTGGTATAATCTACACACCTATAACTTTTGGTGATGCTGCCCTCAGTGTTCCGTCTTCTATAGGGTAAAGGCCATATTTTTGTGGATGGTTTGTGTGCGCTCCATAGGCCACATTTTTCAAGGAATTTTGTTCAAATTTTGAACGAAGGTGTACCTTGGTATAATCTAGAAGCCTATAGATTTTAGTGAGGCTGCCTCTAGTGTTCCGTCTTTTATAAGGTCAAAGGTCATATTTTGATACTGTAGATGTCTTATGTGCACTCTAGTGTGCGGTATAACTGCATCATTTCTTGACGGATTTCTTTCAAATTTTGTATGGAGTTGTATCTTGGTATAATCTACACACCTATAACTTTTGGTGATGCTGCCCCCATTGTTCCGTCTTCTATAGGGTAAAGCCCATATTTTTGTGGATGGTTTGTGTGCGCTTTATAGGCTACATTTCTCAAGGGATTTTGTTCAAATTTTGAACGAAGGTGTATCTTGGTACGATCTACAAGCCTATAGATTTTGCTGATGCTGCCTCCAGTGTTCCGTCTTTTATAGGGTCAAAGGTCATATTTTGGTGGCTGTCTAGTGTGCGCTCTGCAGGTCATATTTCATGACGGATTTCTTTCAAATTTTGAAAGGAGATGTATCTTGGTACAATCTACACATCTACACTTTTGGGCGATGCTGCCCTCGTTGTTTCGTCTTTTATATGGTCAAAGGTCATATGTCTTTTAAGCGCTTTAACTGCCACATTTCTTAACAGATTTCTTTCAAATTGAGTATGGAAGTGTATGTTGGTAAAATCTACGCACCTATAGTTTTTGGTGATGCTGCCACGCGTGTCCGTGTTTTATAGGGTCAAAGGTCATATTTTGGTAGGTGTCTAGTGTGCGCTCTGCAGGTCATATTTCATGACTGATTTCTTTCAAATTTTGAAAGGAGATGTATCTTGGTACAATCTACACATCTACACTTTTGGGCGATGCTGCCCTCATTGTTTCGTCTTTTATATGGTCAAAGGTCATGTCTTTTATGCACTCTAACTGCCACATTTCTTGACGGATTTCTTTCAAATGTTGTATGGAGGTGTGTCTTAGTACAATGTACACATCTTTAGTGTTTGGTGATGCTTCCACCTGTGTTCCGTCTGTTATAGGGTCAAAGGTCCTATTTTGGTGGCTGTCTTTTGTGCACTCTGCAGGTCATATTTCATGACTGATTTCTTTCAAATTTTGAAAGGAGATGTATTTTGGTACAATCTACACATCTACACTTTTGGGCGATGCTGCTCTCATTGTTTCGTCTTTTATATGGTCAAAGGTCATATGTCTTTTATGTGCTCTAACTGCCACATTTCTTGACGGATTTCTTTCAAATGTTGTATGGAGGTGTGTCTTAGTACAATGTACACATCTTCAGTGTTTGGTGATGCTTCCACCTGTGTTCCGTCTGTTATAGGGTCAAAGGTCGCATTTGGTGACTGTCTTTTGTGTGCTCTAACTGCCACATTTCTTTAAAGATTTCTTTCAAATTTTCTACAGAGATGCATTATACTCTAATCTACACACATATTGGTTTGGTGATGCTGTTCCTATCCTAGTCTTGACAATAGTCCGAGCCACTAGTGGCGATCTCTACATCATCCTTTTGTTTCAGGGAGGGGAGAGGGGATCTTTGTCCCTCCTTCGAACATTAGGATGCACAAAATCGCTGCCACTGCCGGGGGATACATTCGCATTGCGCGGCAATACAAATTGCGATATTTCTAGTTCAAAAACATTGAAGTACATGTACATGTAACTCGGTGTCCAAGTGTCTGGGGACAACAAAAACTGGTATTTACAATCCTGCCTCATTGAATGAGAGCCATCATAAAAGAGCATAATTTTAGGTTAGGTTGTGATGGTTATTTTACCTGACTGCTAAGAAAGCATAAATGCTTGTAAGTAAGCAACAAGACGGACGACGGCTTTAGGTCCTCTCCGAGGGACCTGGTAATGAGGATTAATGCCTTACCAAATGGCACTAGCGCATCGACTTGGTTTCGAACCCGGGTCACCGGATTACGAGACCACTGCTCTACCAATAGTAATTCAAAAACATTGAAGTACATGTACATGTAACTCAATGTCCAATTATTTGGACGACAAAAACTTGTATTTACAATCCTGCCTCATTGAATGAAAGCCATCATAAAAGAGCATAATAGTAATTCAAAAACATTGAAGTACATGTAACTCAGTGTCCAAGTGTCTTTGGACAACAAAAACTTCTATTTACTATCGTGGCTCATTGAATGAAAGCCATCATAAAAGAGCATAATAGTAATTCAAAAACATTGAAGTACATGTACATGTAACTCAGTGTCCAATTATTTGGACGACAAAAACTTGTATTTACAATCCTGCCTCATTGAATGAAAGCCATCATAAAAGAGCATAATAGTAATTCAAAAACATTGAAGTACATGTAACTCAGTGTCCAAGTGTCTTTGGACAACAAAAACTTCTATTTACTATCGTGGCTCATTGAATGAAAGCCATCATAAAAGAGCATAATAGTAATTCAAAAACATTGAAGTACATGTAACTCAGTGTCCAAGTGTCTTTGGACAACAAAAACTTCTATTTACTATCGTGGCTCATTGAATGAAAGCCATCATAAAAGAGCATAATAGTAATTCAAAAACATTGAAGTACATGTAACTCAGTGTCTAAGTGTCTTTGGACAACAAAATCTTGTATTTACAATCTTGGCTCATTGAATGGAAGCCATTCTGACAAAGCTAGTATTTTGTGCTGTGTTCCTGTCTTTCTTTTAGAGAAACTTGTCTCAGTAAAAATGAGTACATGTAAACTATGGATAACTGTTTTAAAAATGTGCAAATTGTAATTTATCTTCCTCTATTGAAGGATATTATAATTTTAAAGTGATTTACGATTTTTTTTTTTGCATTAGCAGAATTCCAATTAGATGCAAATAGTGTGTATATTACTTTTCTCACAATTCAATTCAATTCAAAATTGAGCTTAAATCAGAATGACATCTCCATAATTTTGTTTCGAGTCTTCATTAAAGTGTATTGAATCGTTTTCACTCGAGTTAAATTGCTTCATACAAAATTAAATGTTCTTCAGGGTATTGTGTACTGGTTAGAGTTCACACAAATTCTGTATGTTTCTTGATCTATTGTTCATAAGTAGTGATGCATTCAATTGTGGAGGAATGGGAGGATCTTCACCGTTTTTATTATTTCTGATCCTTGTTTTAATTTTATAGTGGACAAACAAACTCAAGATTAGCAGTATAAGTACAGTAGGAAAGAGGATTGACAGAATGTTCACACATTTTGTGCAGTTCCATTTGTTCATATTAATGGGAATGAAGGATGTCATAGTGGAATAGTAATCACTTTGATTGTTTTCTGTGAGAGTGGAAAGAAGAGGCACTGTTGTAGTTTCTGATAAAGGAGGACAAGGGTCATTGCTATCATCATCAGCTATATACAGATCAGTATCATTACATTCACATCTTAATTTATGTTCATCCAAAGTAGAAGAACAACAAAAAGCTGGCCCTGATTTTCTGATGAGAATGGTGTATTTCAATGATGTGTGAGTTTCAGTAGGATCCGTTACGGGAGGCATCCATATACCACCCTGATAGCATTCAATCTTTCCTGATAGACTCCCAACATTAGCTGTACAGTCTATTGAGACCCAGTCTCCACCCTTTTCTTCACCCACAACACATGATGCCTTACCAGGAGGATAGTCTATTTGCAGCCCAACTCTTGTTGTGTAGTCATCACGTAGTTGTCCGTCCTTGTAGATAGTGGAAAAGTATGTCCCTTGATCGATGCTCAGTATTTTACTCATTGTAAGATCCAGGGAGCAGTTTCCATTTTCGATTATATTCTGCACTTTGAATCTATGGACCTGATCTTTAGGCAATGACAGCATTGATGACCTATCTGTTAATTGATAAAATGGGACTCTGGACGAATGCCGTAATGTGACTTCTGTACTATCACATGGGTATGGGAAAATCAAGTGAGCATCTTCCCCTTGTATTTTAGATAATTGTGTGGATTTACATCCATAAAGATTTGTGAGAATGATAGAAACAAGTATTGCGATTTTAAATCCGCCAGTCAAAGAATGAAACAAAACTTTCAACATTTTGAATTATGGTTAGATTCAGATATTCCCCCAAAAAATTAGTTAGAGGTTCTTCAGTAACTGCAAAGAGGAGAAAGTGATTGTCAGAATTCTATGTATTCACGAACAGTAATGTTCCACCTTTGACATCCAACTCAATAGAAAATTTCCAGATGGAAACGATGTGGCTAAAAGCCAGCCAGTTGTTTAAAATGCGAGCATTAGTGCAATCTATTCTTGAGCTGGTTCTGTCACATTACACATGTATGAATCCTGCAGTCATTGTAGCCGCAAGGTACTGTACTGTGTTCTAGCTCTGTTTCTGATGGATTCGTCAACTAGATATTTTCAGCTTGTAAAATTCATCAGACTGGGCAATTAGAGACTCAGCAAAAGTTGATCTGTCAACCAGGACTGAATAATTCCCTTCTTAATCATCAGGCTTGATTTCAATTTGATACAACAGCAATAACCTGCAGACCGTATCTCTCCATGTAGGATTCAGATGTGGTAGAGTAATGGCCATTGGAGTAGCTTCAGATGCACGAAATGTCATATCCGTTGCCTGGATGTGTTAGAAGAAAAAGAACAGGTGGATTGTTTGACACATATTGTGGTGATAGTTGCTCTATGCATGGTCACCAGCTCTTGCTAATTTACTAACTTCCACCCTGGACCCAACACTACACCCATACCTTAGCCTAATTAACTAACCCAAAATATAACGTAAAACCCTATCAAAACCTGATGTAGTACGAAATGCTGGAATTGATAAAATAATTTTGTTTACCCAGAGAAGCTTCATCAGCATCAGTGCTGTTCTTCCTGCAATTAATTGTATACATGTATGATGTACCAGCAATTGCCAGGTACCGATATACTCATTTACACGTAAGTAGAGAGTGGCAAATGTAGTCTAATTTCTTGCCAAATGAAGTAAGTGCCAGGCTGGGGTTCAATTAAACCCTTCATTGATGTGATTGTCACTTTAAATCAAAATACATTACATGTACATCATTATTTACTAAATGATACACTTACCTACCGGTAAATCCTTTTTTTTCAGATTGCTTAAATTTGCTGCTTGTAAAATATGAGACTATACAGTATATGCAGCTCCAATGCACACAAAGCTGTGTGTTTCTAGAACATTCCCCCTCTGACGTGGGAGAATATTATCCAATCAACGATCGTTACATTTCACATGTGCCCCGTCTAATGTGGAAATACATGAATAAAATCAAATGAAATGAAATAAAGTACAGGAAAACATTGTACAGTCAAACCTGTCTATAGCGACCGCCCAAGGGAAACATAAAAAGTGGTCTTTGTAGACAGGTGGTCTTTGTAGACAGGTTCCTTTAGTACATGTTTCAATGAGAAACCATTTTCAAGGGAAACAAAACATGTGGTCTTTGTAGACAGGTGGTCTTTGTAGACAGGTGGTCACTAAAGCAGGTTTGACTGTATTTGATTCCTGATTCAAATCCCACTTATATGCCTGTTCACATGTGGGATCAGTAATATATAGATAAATATATACACACATACAGTTACCTAAATGTATTTACAACAACTCTCATGGAAATAAATACAAAATGACACTATAAAGGTTAGGTAGCTTACATCAAAGGACAGCAATGGGGTGCTTGATTATTACACTTTACAACCATTATTCTCTCATTTCCTTTGAACACAGTATAACTGTACAGTATATATATATAGAGAGAGAGAGAGAGAGAGAGAGAGAGAGAGAGGTGCGAGTGAATGCCTTCACCGGTCGGTTGAACCATACATTGCTTCTTGTCAGGTAATTGATAATATTGTTATTATACTTTGATTGTGAACAGCCCTTATGGTGTGAAGATCAAATTCCCTGTGCACTTGAATGTTAGGTCCAAAGTCCACACAATCAAGCCTGCAGGATAGGATTATGATGTATGAAACATAATGGCATACACACAAACCTCACACACACACACACACATACATGAAACCCCTAAACAAAGACCTAAAGAAAATAAACAACACGGATCTAGCTTTTTTGCTAGGGGGTTGACTACATGTAAATGACGATGCGGAGCATCGTCCGCGGCGAGGCATTTTTTTGTTGCTATTTTGAACCCCCGTAAGTAATGTTTTCCTGGCATCTACTAACACAATGGAGACCATGAAAAGCAGTGCATGATAACGTCTTTTTAAATCAAGTATCAGTTTAAACAGTTTGACCCAATGACGATGCAGAGCATCGTCCACGAGCCGCATAGCGGCGGCGTTTTGCTATTTTAAACCCCCGGCCTGTAAGTGATGTTTTCCTAGCATCTACTAACACATTGGAGACCATAAAAAGCAGTGCTTTTTAAATCAAGTAACAGTTTAATACACAGTTATATCCAGAGTTATCATGTGTTTGTTTAAGTTACCAGATGAGTTGAATATCTTCTCACAATATTTGCACTTTTTCGCGCCTTGTTCGTTTTACTTTCCGTTTATATTGTTCGATTTCGGCTTTCTGTTCAATCTTGCGTTTTACTCTGATGAGTGCAAGACAAAAAGCTTAAGTATGGCTCTTTTCAACGCGATTCTCTGATATTCAATTAAAGAAAAAGAAGAAGTAGGGTCTCAATATGAGCCCTATCTGATGTTGTTCTCAACTGAGTTGATCATGATTTGGTCTTGGGCCATATACCATAATATTTGTGACAATGTGAAAGTTATATAATGTTCATCAAATCTATGATGCTGACCGACACGTTATGATCTACTTTCAGGTATAACAGAGAATTGACAAGATGAGTTTTGTTGAAAGCCTACCACCACACTGGACTAATGACAGCCTGACAAAGAAGAAGGCTCTTCTGTGTAACAAGATAGTAAGCACCCCATAGAATATGTAATCTTCTATAAATAATTAATCATTTGAAAATAATTTATGAGGCACTATCTCTATTTTGATATAATGAAACAAGTTATATGAGTTTTATGAATTTAGTAGGCTTTGTTTAATTGTTAAATTGGGCTTAAGATATTTATTGTTTTCAACCTTTGAATGATAATCAACAGATTACACTAACTTTAAAAGTTGGGAGACCTCAATTTGATTGGCTCTTTTTGCATGAATAAGAAATTGATTGAGACAAATAATTGTTGGAAATTACAGTCACACCCCCTGTCTATTGAGGCCAGTCAGGCCACCCAAGGGACACAGCGAAAGTGGTCAGTGTAGACAGGTGGCCTTTCAAGCCAGGTCCAAAACACAAATTTCTTCTCCAGGGAGACAAAAATACATGGCCATTAAGACAGGTTTGACTGTATACCATTATGTCTAATATGTTAAAACTTTATGATATGATTCAGAATGTCTTCTTTACTTGTGTTGAAGTTGTGATTAGTGTACTGCACTCTAGATTCATTATCATTTTCTTTCTGTTTTTCAAACCTTTTCTTCTGTTCTCATTACTTTTGTAGAGGAATCCTTATTGCATGTCTTTGAAGACCTTTCCCACCAGCAAGCATCAAAGGCTAACCAGACAACCAGGTGTCAACTTTAAGACCAGGTAAGAACACTCAGGAATGTTCTCAAGAAAAGATGATCTCCCAGTAAACCTCTATCAAAATGTTGTTTAGCATGAAAGGATTTATAAACATCCAAGTATGGTTAATATCAATTTGGTAATCTCAGACAAAATTACATATTTTTCTATTTACAGTATTGTTTTACATCTTTGTCTCTCACAAGATATAATATAAATAACAGTTTTAAGTCTCACACATAGGAAATATAAGCAAATTGCTATTAGATTGATGCACAGTTCTACAGGTGTAGGGGTTGTACAAAAAGATTTTCGCTTAACTTGCTTGTTTTGGATGCACTTGTTAAAGTGCAATACAACTTTTTTCAATTTGTACCGTAAATACCTGTATTTATTAAGAAATCACATTTTCAGCAAAGTGTTTATAGGGTTTATCTGTTGTTGACCATTGTATCTTATTGTTTACAGGAGTGGTGTAGTGTTCAATCCCATCACACCCTTAGAGATCTTACGAGGAACCTTACAGAAGCGAATTAACAAGGATATCCATTGCATATTCCAATATTATGCTCAGGTAGGTCTCATGCAAATATTGTCGGTGAAACGTCAAGTCTATACAAATGTCCATGTTTGTTATTTTATTATTAGCATTTTAAAGGATGGAATTCTCTGACAAGTATTGTTTGAATGTAGGAACGTATGAATATTATATGAACTTATTTAAGTTAGTGCCTAATTTTGCATTTACGCAATGCACTGTTTTTTTTAATATGTATATTAAAATCTTCACACACAAAATCAGGAACTTTCTAGGTGGCTCTTAGAATGAGATACATTAAAAAAAGAAAATTCTAGTATGTGCATCAGCATATAAAACAGGAAATGGAGAATAGGTATGAACGTAATTGAATTTTATGAAGTATTTGATCTGAGACTTCTTTATGTAAGATTATCAAGTTTTAAGCTAAATCATTTTCTATTTTAATGATACTAAGTAATTTGTCAGTCACCTTGGTTATATGTTTTCTCACTGTATCTCATGGATTTTTTTATTTTTTCTAATAAGCCAATATGCCGCAATTTTAGTTTTGTACTGTAATTTTGAAAATAAAACTGCATTTCAATTTCATTTCAGTTTTTCTACATGGCTGTTGAGAACATGAGAGAGAACTATGGAGCAGACAGTGTGACTGAAGAACATGTATTGACTGTCTTTAGGAATAGCTTAGAATCGGTATGCTGTTTAAATTTTATTATTATTATTATTGTCACAAGAAAAAGGGAATTTTTATATAAATTTGAGGTGAGAGTCTCACAGATATGAGGCACTTGTTTACAATTTAAAGCATACTCATTTATTAAGATGCAAGTCACAACAGTTGACTTATACAGGCAATCTGTGTGTTGGCTTTGCACAGGTCTGCACAGTGAAAATGAATAATCGGTATAGAACATTGCATCTCCTCTGATAATTTGATATGCAAGTGAATGGAGTAAATATGGTTTAAGTTGTAATATTCTGTGATCACATGTGAATATGGTTAAGAAAAGACAAAGTGTACTATTGGAAAAGTGTGCAGTTTAAATGTTAAGAGTAATGTCAGTAAACTGGGAAATCAAATGCATATATCATCCATGTGTGTTTTATATTAGTTACCATCCCAACTGTCACACTCTACATCCAAAGTTCTATTCCAACCTTCTGGAGTGGGAAGAGAGACATTTAATAGTTCTATTCCAACCTTCTGGAGTGGGAAGAGAGACATTTAATAGGGCAATAGGTAGAGGTGCCTTGTGGTAGTTACCAAATTTTCATTTCCACCCTATACAGGCCAAAGAAAAACAAAGGGACAATAGTCATGGTTACATTGTGGTAACGACTATCTCATCCTTCCCATCTTGTACAGGCCAAAGATTTATTTCGGTCCTCCGGAAAGCAGACTGGTAAAGAGAGACATGGAGACAGTCATCAGTCACTCTATGATAGTAAACAAATATACCATGCACTGAGGGGCTCTAGTTGAAATTATGGATGGAGGTGGCAGGAATAGCACTATTTCTAGTACTGCAGTAGTGTAGTGCAGTTACTGCGGCCCAGCGTAAATTGCACAGCGTGAGTCGTGAGCGCCGTGACACCGCGGGAGTTGCCCGCTGGAGGCATTTGAAATCCTGTACGCTCCGGCGCTGAATGCATGCACAGTAGTGCCTTGGAAGAAAATATCTATGACGTCATCCATGGTATAGTGCACTATACCATGGATGACGTCACGGTATAGCACATTTTTCTTATCGGTAACATCATAGCAATGTTATGTTTGGTCACATGATGCTATGTTGACCAATCACTGAACAGGATTTCATTAATCAAAAAGATATAATATTGACTATTTTCTAATGTTTACACTACAGGCAAAGGATCTATTCCAGCCATCTGGTAAGCAGACAGGTAAAGAGAGACATGGAGAGAGTTCCCATAAGATCAATGTAAAGATGCATCTAGATAAAATGAAGCCATCAGAAGCTGTGCTCAGAAGGAATGATGATGATGATTGTGATGAACCTGAGAGAAAGGTCAGTTCTTTATCTTGATGATATCTATCAAAGCTGAAATAGGAGAAAAATTATTTTACAGTCAAACCTGTCTACAGCGACCACCCAAGGGAAACACAAATAGTGGCCGTTGTAGACAGGTGGCCGTTGGTGGCAATTTTGATTTTGAATAATTGATTGACAGCACTTGCAAGGCCTCTCGCAGACCCGCTAGTGTGCAAACAATTCTCTGTGGCTTTATAAGGGCTCAGTCAGGCGAAAACGAGGCAGAGAGCCGATCAATAAATCTAACAGCGCAAATTTTTTTTTTTGGTGTTTAAAAAATAAATAAACAAAGAGTGGTATGGTTTTTAGTCAAAATAAAGATATGAAATGATTGAACATAATTTCTATCTTTAAAATTGTACGACATTTAAAAAAAAACTGATATAAAAAATTACTCACCAGGCCTGTGTACGACGAACAAGCGAGTCATCGATTGCGAAGTTCATGACAATGACTCTGTATTGTTATGTTTTCAATAGGCACAGCCTATAATGAAATGTGCAAGAAATAATATCCTGTCGGTAATTAAATGTTTTGATTGAAGTTTTAATAAAAGCTTGGGGTTAACACAGGTTTGACTGTATAATGCTATATTAGGTTGTGCATGTTTTTGTTTCTCTTGTTTAAAATGTTGCAAAAACATATTGAAAAGTTAAGCAAAGTGTTTACCATTTAACATTATGAATAGTGGAGGCGCGATAGCTCAGTTGGTAGAGCAGTGGTCTCGTAATCCGGTGACCCGGGTTCGAAACCAAGTCGATGCGCTAGTGCCCTTTGGTAAGGCATTAATCCTCACTACCAGGTCCCTCGGAGAGGACCTAAAGCCGTCGTCCGTCTGGTTGCTTACTTACAAGCATTTATGCTTTCTTAGCAGTCTGGTAAAATAACCAACCATCACATCACAGTAGGAACGACAAGATACATCATTTTCTATTTAGAACAAGAATGTTTCAGACCCTCAAAGCTTTTGTTTGAGGAATACAATTGATCCAAACATGTTCAAAGTATTAATATTTAAATCTTGTTTTACTGTTTGCAGAGATCCAAGCACAATCCAGACAACAACTCTACATTCTCACTGAGGCCACCTCCAAGAATACAGACAAGAAAGGTAAGAGTGTATTAAACATCTTGAATCTGGTCAGCTTATCACCTTCATCAGCTGAGAAACTACACCCAGTATTCATGTGCATTGTAACTAGAGTATAATATCATTCTTATACCGTAAATTAATTTTTTTTAAACTATGAAAATCAAATGTAATTGAGAAATTATTTGTTTGGAGCCAGAAGGGCATCAAAGATAAAGACCAGTTCTGGTCATGCGATTGCATTGTGAAAGAAACGGTGTGGAATCGATCAGAAAAGGTTGATCAGCTAGCATATAAGTATTGGTGTGTATTGCAAGGTTCTGGAATCATCAAAATGGTAAGAAATTTGGCCCAGTCTTGGTAAAAGTAACAAGCACTGTACACAGAAAGATATGGGACTACGCAAACATGTGGCATAAAAATGTGGTCCTCATTTTAAAGCTGTTACATGTCATATTTAGAATATGAAGGTATTTGAAGAGCCATGCTTTTCAGGGAACATTTTTTCTCTGATTTTCTTCCACACTTGCATAATAACAATGAAAATACTCACTAATTATTTTTCCCCTCTCCCCAGAACTCGACCTTCTCTTTAACTCATAGTTTTCACAGAGTTAACACCCTTCTGGCACCAACTAAAAAAGTTGCTCCCATATTAATTATCCTCTACAGCTTTTTCTGAATTGTTTGCTATATACATGTACGTATTGTGTTAGGCTGCTTGAGTATTCCTTTGGATGGGTGCATAAGAAATGTTGCTATTATTACCATACTGCACTCCATCCCTATTTGTATTACTCTTTCTCTGTCTCTCTTACTCTTTCTTCTTCTTTCTCCTCTTACTTTGTTATCATGCAATATTTTTCATTGATAGCGGGAATGTAATCATCTTTTGGTTGTATATGCATTATTTAATAATACTTTTTACGACATTTTTTAACATGTTATCTGACATTCATTACCTACAATTTTATCAATGTAAAGTATTTTATGTAATTTGGTATTTAATTCAATATGTTTTATTCACAATTGCAATTTGTATTTACAACGTATTTTAATCTTTGTATAACATGTATAATTCAGTCTTTGTACAGCGAAACATGTTCAAATAAACCTTTATTGAATTGAATTGAATTATTATTGTACAGAGGAAAGGGCGCCCTCCTGCACATCACCGTGACTACACCGATGTGATCACGACATCCTCTGGTAGCTACAAAAGTAACAAGGTAAAGGTAGAACCTGTCAAGAAAGAAGGACCAAAGTGGGACCCATCCAGACTGGCCCATGGCTCTAGATTTGTCATGGGTGCCAAGGCTAACAAGTAAGATCATTGTTCCTTTTTTTTCAACTTATAATTTTGTGAAGGATAAAAGTAGGGAAAGATTTCTTTGTAGGTTTTTTTGTGTGTAAGTTTTCATAATTGGAAGCTCTAAAATCATATTTGTTCCATAGCCTTTCATGAAAAGGAACCCACTATATGGCTGTTATATGACAGAGATGGAAAAAATAAAAATAATAATAACAAAATGAAAGAGTAGTAATGTAGTAATAGTGATGATGATGATAATGATGAGGAAAGTAATATAAAAATGTCATAGTTGAAATGTTTTTATCATTATTTGTGTGTGCTACTAGAGATACTGTTGACAGAGATTCTAGTTGAAATCCTGTAACTCCATTATTTGTTTCCTCCAATATTTGTTTCCTTTCCAGAGCTCTTGGTCTAGGTGCTACAAGAGGAAGGTTATACATCAAGCATCCAGAACTATTTAAGGTAAAATCTTTCATTCCTCTTTCAGATCAATTGATGAACATGTTATGATTAGATCAGCAGAGATTATTTAACTCCTTTTATTCTTTAGAATGTCTTAATATGAATGATGTTGAGCATAGACTTTTTCTGAATGCTGGTACATAATACCATAAGACAACTTACATAAATAAGTTACCCCTTGCAGGAGAGGCATTTCATTGGCAAGTAATGTTCCCATGTTATTCCATGAGTAGTGTTTCATGGAATAAACTGTCTAACTCTGAAAGTAGAGAAACCAAATGTAGTGATGATTAGGCATTTGGTCGATAGGATATTGACTGACTTTATTTTAACAATCCTTTTTAATGTAGTATGCTGGAGACCAAGATGACAAACAGTGGCTGTATGATAATCATCTCATGCCAGCGACTGGAGGAAAGGCTTACATCCTCCTACTTGAAGATGTTCTAGATTTGGCAGAGACAGAAGAGTATAAGTAAGTCAAAAATTGAAAGTGTTTCCTTTGCACACTGAGAAACACCCCTCCCCATCATGTATAATATGTCATTTAAAGCTTTGAAGGTAATGTACACTGTTCTAGTGTTGTAACATCACGGATATTTCCAATTCCGTTTAACCGCTAGTCAAAACCGGACGGTTTTCGGTTAAACGAAAATTAATCACTTTTGCCAAGGTCGCCGCTGATTGTAAGAATAGTGTTCGGCACTGGGCGGGCGCGGGCCCGACCAGCGCGGGGGATTTTCGCCCACCACTTCTGATGAAAAACACTGCTTTCGACCGGCACTAATTTCACATAAAAACGTAACTATTCGTCAAGAAAAATATTACTTACATTCATATTTCCGTCTTTACTTGTGTTTTATTTGCAATTGTACAAGAATCATGATTTCAATTTGACATAAACTGATTATTTTTAAAGATTTGCCGAGTGTTGTTGTCTAAAGTTGCGATTCATGAAGGCTGCCATATTGAATGTACCGATGTACATGTTATAATACACAGAGATAGCAGCTCAGGCTCGCTCCATTACTGTTCTTATAAATGTTTATTTTCAATAAGTTAAATTTTTTCTCGTAATTTTCCGAATAAATAAATTAAAATACTGTAAGATATATTTATTCTATTATTTATATTGTAAAATTTGTCCGAAATTTTTACACTAAAAAAAAAAAAAAAAATCGGGTAAACGAAACCGTCACATTCAAAACGGATAGTGCCATGGACGGTCGGATACCGGACGGTTAAACGTTTGATCACAGCACTACACTGTTCACAAAATTCAAGTTGTGAAATAATAATAAGTAGGCAAATGAGGATATCATTTCTATCCTGAACGTGAAACTAATATTTGCCCCAATGTTAAAATTGGCCATGTTATTGTGGTGTTGTGTATTGTAGAACATCTCACCATTTACTTTGTACTCGATCAGTCACACAATTCTGATTGCATTGTATGTAACTTTCCCACTTAGGTGAAGCCACATTTTGGGCAACACAAATAATAGGGATGTCTAATTATTGTCTATTTCTAGGCTATCGTGAGTTATGTTAATAGAAGCAATGCATACTGTGATTATTGTTAGATACCACTTTAACTCTTTGCCTTTCTGTTATAACAGGAAATTATTTGAGTTTGATTTGCATTGTATATTGACCATACATTGATCTAAAATTTATACCATTTCCCTCTATATTTTCTCCTCCACCTTTCACACCCATTTCCTTCACTTTATTCCTTCACCCCTGCCCCCCACCCAAACAGGGAATGTGGAAGTCTAGCACTAGAGGAGCTGCAAACATTCAACGTTCCACCAGATATCTTGGAGAAGATGAAACGCTACATGGACACACATCGGACTGATGGTGATGGTAGCAACAATAGCAGTGATATCAATGAAAATAATGAATGAAAGTCTCCTTATTGAACTGCCAATGTTTACTGGGTTTATTATTCCTCTATTTTCTGTTTGAATGGGGAAGGTATGTGTAGTAAAAATATGAGATTTCGTGATGCCCTCAACAACTACGCTTTCGCATTTTTCATGTAAGGCGATTCCATGCAATGTGTCCTATTGGACATATGATTGTCCTATTGGACATATGAAATTTATCCATTTTGTTTCATCCAAAAATGAAAGTCATTTAACAGGATCATTGACTAATGTCACTTTCTGGTATCACTAACATTATTACATGGTGGTATAAAGATATATTATTTTCTGTACCCTGATCTCTTTCTGTACCCCCGATCTCTCTCCTATTTTGGGGGCATTGTCTACTCTTTGTATTGTGACCGTGTTCTGCTATCTTTGTCATGTAAAGTACTGTCTTGTCCCGTTCTCGTCTCTGTTGGCATTCCCCTATTTGTAGAGTTACGAATTCGTAGTTATGAATTTGTTAATTTAATTACTCATTATTCATTTGAGGGGTCCACAATTGTACAGGCATTGCTTTTTAGTGGACACCTCCATTTCCAATATGTATTCCTTAATTGCTGTAAATGATTATAATTGATTTGTAATGTTTTGTTGGAAACAAAAATAAAATTGAATTGAATATATTTTCATTCCTGGATGAAAGAAATTAAAAACAGACATATGACATATATAGAGGACACATTGCACGGAATCGCCCATAAGAGGAATTTTGGTCCTTTTTTTCTAAAATCTGTGACATTAAAGTATGCATGCAATTTACCACTGGCTGATTTGTACATAGTTCTCATGTAGGTATATATACTTCATCTTCAAGTAACATAAATGTTCATTTCATGCAACTATGTTTGATGCTAGTTTGACAATCAGGACTATCAGCTTTTAAAGATCCTTCCTACAGGGTTGGGGTTTTTCATGGGGGGGGGGGCAGTTTATTTAGTTATGTAGAAGTATAGAGAAGAAATTCCTTGTTGGAAAATGGAAAATATATTGTGCAATTTATGTGTAATAGCAGTTTTCATTTACTGCTCCCGTTATTTAATATATTATATTGTTACTATGTGTAGTGTATCAAAGCACAAAAGACATTCCCATATTAAATTTGTTGTTTCAGTTCTTATTATTATACTGCAGAAATACTATTGTGTCATGATCACGTCATTTGAAGATGCTTTGGTTATTATGATTAAAACAATAAACATTATTTAAAAACTGAAATGAGGGTTAGAGATTGGGTGAGATATTAAGCCAAGATAATCATTAATAATAAGCAAATAATTACCGTTGGTGGAGGTGATGGGACAAACTATCACTTCCGAGGCGATCTGCATGTAGCTATCTTTCCGAAGCAAAGCTGAGGAAAGATAGCGTATACATTCAGATCGCCGAGGAAGTGATAGTTTGCGATCGCCTGAAACCAAAAGGTGATTATTTGCTTTATATTCCACATCAGAAACATTTCGAGAATTACGAGACGAGAACCCTATAACAATTTAGTGGGGTTTGATCTGACAATTTATAGAAATGAATTGTGCTTTACCCAATGATTTCACAATCCACAGCTACATACAACAGATTGAAATTGTGATACTGCAGGCTCTGTTCAGAAATGAGGTGGGAAATCACTTTGAAAAGTACCTAGTACCTTCCCCTTTTGGGGCCTTGTGTGTACGCATTTTTACACATTTCCCACCTCTCCCACCTCTCTGAAAGTTAGTGTTAATGCCATTTTGAGATTGAGCATGCTTCATAGCATAGATTTTTGAACCAACGAGTTTGTATATAGACGTTCCAGTTCATAGAATATCTGGAATATTATAATGTGAGGGTCCTACTAAAAACAGAAGAGCTGCCAAGGGCCATGATCCAGTAAAATCATAAAAGAGCCTTCACTGACCTCTGTATCTGAATCAATCATTACAGCTTGCTCCTTGATCTTATGGTGAATTTCAGGGCTCTGAAATGAATTTGTTCTTGTCAATTTCTCATACCAAAAGTACTTCTCATCTTCCTTAGCAATCTTGACAGAGCCCTTCAGTTGATCTGTTGTTGACTTATTGGCTCCTCACAGCTCTTCTCTGTTTCACTGTTTTTAGTAGGGTCGTAATGTTGAGTTAGCACACAACAGACAACCATTCTTGATAGATAGGACAAGATTTATTTAATGAAAACATTTACAATAATTACTGTACATTCAATGAATTTGTATGTTTATAAATGAAGGAAATAAATACTATTTACAAATGGTAAAAAGAAAAACATGTTTATATAAAGAAGGCTATTTTTATTCTACTCAACCATGACAGAGTAATTGGAATAAATACATACGATTTTCCTGAAACAACCGCGTGATCCAATCAGTTTCTATTTGTCTATTTTCTTGGGAGTCCTAGCGAAGCAAACAGCATAGACTGGTGATAGCATTTTAGCACATGAGCATTTGTCTACATCAATAACCCACTTCTTGTAATGGCCAAAATTAAACTGATTGAATCTTTGCGCAGCATAAAATGTACGACCATTCGGTACAATGGTCTGAAAAATCAGACTATTACTTACTGGCTCTATAGCTCCTAAGTCGATTCGACAACTAATAGTCGTTATTTTCCCACTTAAAGACATTTTCAAGCCCCTTTTTTTAGGGAAGTTCTAAATTAGTATTGTCTTTCAAATGCCGTTGGAATTTAACCTTTTCATTTTTTTGGCCTGCAAATGGGACACAGTACCTTTAAAATGTTGAAATGTCCAGACTAATTATAATGTGTTCCGGACATCTGTTAATATTGAGCACTACCTAATGGACATACATTGTGTACAACACAGATATATATACAATGTATTTCAGGTACAATATATTCAGAGTCACCAATGTACATCAAAGATACAAAATAAGAAGCTCAGAGTGTTTTTGAACACTTACACACAGTTACTATACTGTATATCTAGTCATGACACACAGAATTGTACTGCAAATTTTGATGACAGGTGAAGTACTGATGGGTACTGGCAGACTAATATTGTATTACTCGCACATCTATTCCCAATACCAAAATTAATTCTTATTAATTGTACATTCTTATTTTCTGTAACCAATCATTTTGGAACAGCTTGTAGAAAAAAATGTCCATTTTGTATATTGAGAGTTAATCCAATAAATGGTTATAAGGTAACGGTTCTATCATTATAGACTAGTCATGCAGTATTTACAGGAATATTTGAATACACAAAGAACAAGTACATTCATACAATATTGATATTATGTACACATACAACTGGAAGTTTATAGGGAAAAAAATACACATGCAAGTTTTCAGAGTCATCTCCCTTTGGTTCATTAAAAATGGCACATGAGAACAAGAAGCTGGCAAGAGTTTTTGGTTGTGAAATATCAGTAACAAACATGTACCTCTTGTTTAACAGGACTGATATCTATTAATGCAAAAGCAAAAGATACTAGTATACTACATATGGAAACGTACATGTAGTATGAAGTTGTTCCATTATAATCATGAATACTCACAGTGAAACTAATTTTAGAGTATCTTGGCATGGAGCTATTTCATTTTCTGGATCATGTAGTGAAATGAAAGGAAGTTGGGATATTAAAGCAAATTGATCATTTACTGAGCATTGAGCAGGTCCAAGGCTTTTTGTAGTTTTGAGTCACAAATGGTATCATGGGATAATGAATACATTTGAATGTATTAATTTCCCTGATGTTTGGTTTGATCCAAGTTTCAGTAGGGTTACTAATCAATACAATTATAGGGCATATTAAGATCTTTGATGTAGTCCAAGTATCGGGCAAATTACAATGTACTTGCTAACCTTGCTACAAATTACACACAAAACTAGGAAAGTCCAAACACACATGCACAAATGGAACTAACTGACAAGTTGTCGGATTGCCCTTTTGAAAAACGGTCCTTGTATTAAAAATACAGCAATCCTTTGTTACATTCCAAGCAGTGTAGAATAATTATACTGATGAACATGTTTTTATATACAGTACATGTAAATATTATGAATATACATACCTGAGCTAATACATTTTCAATATACCTCTTTGCTATGGACATTACTTACAAAGATGCAATCTTGTCTCTTTCCCCATGCTGAGGATAGCTCACATTCATCAATCAACCCAAATAGCAGCTTCAACATCCCTTAGAAAACCTCCACCGAGCACCCCAAACCCTCCCAATCCCACCCCACCAGGCCCCCTACCAGGCATCCCTCCAGACTCCCCACAGAATGCAGCATGGGTCTCTATACTGTACTGAGGAAACTTCTGCATGCAGATCGGACAGGGGACCAGGTCAAAGGTCATCCCTGGCTCAGGATCATGCGAGATGTCTAGCTCATCGTCTGTGACATCAGAACTACTGGAAGAGAAGTTAGTCCATGGGTTGGGTAAGTCAGTGGAAGGTGACTTTCTACCTCGACCTCTACCTCTTCCCCTACCCCTGGGCTGACCCCGCCCTCCTCTCCCAGAGGTTGAGGGCGTGGCGCGATCTTCTTCATCATCGGAACTAAAAGATGTAGCAACAAATTCTACTGAGGTAGCCATCTTTCTGTTCTTTGTCACAGCTTTAGCACCTCTGCCTCTCCCCCTCCCCTGGCCTCTTCCCCTACCCTGACCACGCCCTCGTCCAGGGGTGGAAGCAGCACTTGATTGACCATCGTTCTTCCGACCCCTCCCTCTGCTTGTCCTACCAGTAGCACCACGCTTACTTCCTCGCCCTCCTCTCCTTGGAGTACACATGTCTTCCTCACTACCATCCATCCCCATCCCATACCCCATTGCACCATCCATTGCTGTAGTAACTCCTCCACTACTAGTAAGAGCAGCACCACCAATGTGTCTCTTTGTGGATGAATCATTAGGGTATCCATGGACTACGGCGTTGGCTCGGCGTTTCAGGAGAGTTGCAGGACTTGGTGATGAGCTGACTGATGTTGAACCATGTTTCCCTTGGCAATCCAAGATGTGTATGTTCATACGAGATGCAGGATACATCCCTGTTCAGAAAAAACGATAAAGAAGACTGAATGTTTCTATGAAGAAGGACTAAACAGAACCTCATATGAATTCTACAACCAAATACTGAGATTTATATCTAATCATCTCTACAGCTATCAACAAAATTAAAAATTTCTTTTATTGCTGATTCTAACTGACTGCATTACTGGCAACACACTCAGCATTGTTGAAGTACAAAATCACAACCATTAAGCCACAAAAAATGGCTCAATCTACTAATGTTAAAAATTGATAATCGACAGCCTACATGTTTTTGTTTTTGTTTTTTATAGATTTGTCCTAATAAAACCATGAAACATATAATATATCACCACCCCTCTCTGTCTCTCTCTGTCTCTTTGTCTCTCTCTCTCTCTCTCTCTCTCCCTCTCACTTTCTCTCTCTTGTTCATGGAGGCATACAATAACGTCCTTTGACCTTACCTGCACACTTAGGGCATGGTTTGCCCTCACCAGATTGAGCTGGTGAGTTCATCCAAGATGGAAGCTCACGACCTTTGACCTCGGGCTCTTTGGGTTCGAAGCCAGAGTAGAAGATCCTTTGATTGTCCCTGACGAGAGGAAACAAATATTTGCTGTTAACAATCTGCACATATTGATATACCTGTCAAGTGTACATGAAAATGTTATTTGTTTCATGGAGTGAAAGTTATGGCAAATGTGACATGGTTTTGTTAATACAAGTACATGCAAGCCTCATTACCTGCATAACATGTTTAGGTACTACCTAATATATATATTTGACCATGCACCTCAAAAAACCACCAAAAATCTGCATAAAGTAGAGCTCAATGAAGGAATATTTGGTGCACATGGTCAAATTTTTGTTTTTATTATTTCCTGAAAGAGTATACTTTGTTTTATGTAATTAAACTTTGGAAGCATACAATAATCTAAACATTGTATTTTGGCAGTGTTTTGTAGACCTGTTTGTCTGATCTTGATTGTTGTAACAGCTTAATTTCTTTATGACCCTGGCTACTTGTCTCACTTTGATCTCTTAAACTTTAGAACAGAGCTGTTGCATTGATACCTGAATGAAATTAAGAACATGATGAGCTTAATTCATGTGCCAAGTTTAGGACAATCTCATAATCCCTTCACAGACATTTCTACAGAGATCTAATCCCCCTTTTGTCATCTTGCCCTAATACCTAGGGAATTAGGGAACTCTTGATTAGATTGTAGACTTTAAATGCCTTTTTTTCTCAGAAGTAGTATTTTTTTAACTAGACATTCTCCTCTTTCTTTTTTTTCTTCAATGGGCTACAAACAATCCAATTGTTATATATTGTTATATTTCATTCTAAATCTGAGAATCAGACCTACACTAGGGGATTATTTCTGGCCACTGTTTGATGGTTTTGTGGTACTGGGTCACATACCCGGTATTGTAATATGTCATCCTATTTTTACAGGAAACAAAAAGCAGTTCTCAAATTTGGTTCAACCTCACCTTCAGTAGCACACACATTGGATAAATCATTGATTGTAAATCAATCTGCAAATATCACTGATACACTGCTGACATTAAGCCTTACAACCAAATGAACAGTACTAAGTGGGATAACGCAAAGTTAATTAAAATTCAGTAACAACATAATAATCATGTACCTCGAAGGTGGGCTTGAAGAAACAGAAGAGGGTTTTGACTGTAAACTTCCAGCGCTCTTGTTATTCCTGCCGAGTCCAACATTTGGCACATTTTGAGAGGGTTTGGCTTGTAACCATCCTGAGTTGATATCCTTATTGCTTAGTCCAATGTCTGGAATAGTAGAGGAGGATTTGGCTTGTAACCATCCATTCTCTTTTTTACTAGTCCTTCTTAGTCCGATGTCTGGTATATCAGTTCCAGCAGGGTCATCCAAGGCTTCCACAGCATGAATCGCTAATCGCTTGAAGGTGGCCTTCTCATTCTTTGCTAGCTTCCTGCCCAAACAACTCTCAAACTTTGGTCTCAATTCTGAAATTGAAAGTTAAAAAGAAGACTTGATAGTTTTGAATATCTCCATTATATATACTTAGATATGATTCATGTATATAAATGCTACACATGGGATGAGCAATTCGAATGAGGCATTGTATTTTGTATAATGTATCAAAAAGAAAGTGGAAAGTATGTGTTTTAAAAAAAAAGCAATTTGAAGACGAAATTTAAAATCATTGTCTCTGCAGCTGTCAAAAACTGCCATATCAATCTGCAAGATTTAAATAAGTATTTATTTACATTACCTACATCATCTACTTAAAACGTTTTCATGAATTTGCAATATATATTAGATAGATATTATTGAATAAGATCTATTATCTTATCAGGTATAATGATTTTTGTGATTAATGTATATAGGATTGAAACTACTTTTAGAATATGTTGAACAATGTCTTGAACAAAACGTTAAGTTGGCAAGGGGGAATAACACTGTTCGGTACCTGTAAGAGTAGCATCTTTTAATGCTGGGCCAATATGGGTCAAAAATTCCTTGACCTGTTCCTCAAGAAGAATCACTGCATCATCAGGCGGCTGATCTAAAACAGATATCTTGTTTTTTCCTTTTCCTCTCTTAGTGATTGATGTGGATGATGATGATGATGATGATGATGATGATGATGCTTGAGACTTTGAGGATGATGCTACCGGGGTGGTTGCTAACGGTGATGATGCTGATGAGTTCTCTTTGTTGATTGGCATCTGAGAGGGAGAAGAGGGCACTCTCTTTCCCGATGCAGCTAAGATAAGCTGAGCAGCTCGTCCCAAGGAATGTCCACTCTGAGACTTAGACTCTGATGTAGACTCTATCCTGACCAATCTGTCCTTCAGGTCTGATGTTGCAGTAGTCCTGTATTTCAATGATATACGGAATGCATCAGCAATTGAAGGAATGAAAGGGTGAATAACTAATGTCCTACTGATCACAATCATTTCCTTTGTGTGAAAAAGGGAAGGCCATTTGAGTAGATTAGTCACAAATTTCAGTTAAACTGGTGTATGACTACATCCCTATGTCTATGAGCTTGGATATGCTTAAATATATGTCTGATTTATAATATTCCACTTTTATATAGCGCCCAATACATCGATACAACGATGTGCCTAAGCGCTTTACAGATATATTATTACCCCAGTCATCGGATTCAGGCTTACCCGCACACAATGTATGCACATTTTCCACTCCCTGGGGAGCATTCCAGCCAGTTGCCATTTTACAAGTGCACACTTGCTCATCCAACCACATGAACTTTCGCATCCTACCGGGTACCCATTTAACACCTGGGTGGAGAGTAGCAAGTGCAGGTAAATATCTTGCGAAAGGATATTAGTGCTGTGTCGGGATTCGAACCCTCGACCTTCACATCTCCAGTCAAGAGCCTTAAACCACTCGACCACGACACTCCCATGTTTGAGATGTTTGGAAAGTACCAGCTACTGCATTCTTATTTCCTTCAGCAACTTGGAATCCATTTTCCTTCAACAATATGATACTTCAAGATAACACTATAGAATGTATTTATCAATATTATGAGCCAATAATATTCAATTGTATATTATATATTGTACAACATAAATATCCACAAACATATTAAAACACTGCAGGTTGAAAAAGAAAAGAACAATGTCAACTTACTCTCCTTGATTGATAGTATTAAATGTTTTCTGGAAAGCAGCATTTGACTTCCATGAAGGTGATAGGATTGAAACTCTATCTTGTGGTTTCTGGACAGGCTTAGGCTTCTGAACTGGCTGCTGTTTTATCTCCTAAATACAAAAAGAGATTAGATAAAAATAGCCTTCATGACAATATAATGCCCTTATAATACACCATGTAGTTTCCTGTTCATAGGTCCGTGATAATAGAAAGCATAAAGGGACAATATTTTCTTAACACAGAAGAGAATGAAATAGACCAAATTCTGAAATCATCAAACTGGCCATACAGAAACCTGTTCATTCATTCATTCATTCCAATTCTCGTAAAAATACATTAAACAATATATTATACATATAAGAACATATATAAACAATACAAATCATATGGAGCCTTTTTGGCCTTTTAAAGGCTGGGCTGAGTGGGCTCCAATGGCCGCAGATAATTATACAAAGTAAAGAGAAAAGAAAGAGTGGGTAGTACATAAACAAATGTGTACAGGCTAATTAAACATAATCAAGATAGAAATTCCTTCATTAGATATATTTTATATTTTTGTTTGAATGAGGCAAGAGATGGGCACATTTTGATATCGGTGGGTATTGCATTCCAAGTAATCACTCCGGAATATTTTACTGATTTACGTGAAGTATGGTATTTTAACAATGGAATATATAAATCATTAGCATGTCTTGTGTAATGTGGATGATCATGAACATCCTTTGTTATTTTGAACATATTATCAAAAGTATAAGGTAACATATTATTATTGTACATATACATAAATGATCCAACTTGCAATTCATGTATTTGAAATATGGTAAGTACATTTAATTTCCTAAAAAGCCATTCAGAGGGAGTTCTGGGGTGAGAGTTTGTAATTGCACGTAGTGCTCTTTTCTGTAAAACATAAACTTGATTCAGTAAAGTTTTTGCCTATTGCATGTTGAAGTGCTGATTCATAAAAAATCGACAGTAGGCCTAGTATGTGCAGGTAAAAATCATCTCCCCTCTTCTGGGAGGACAAATCAAACCAATAGACGTATAGGACCAATATAAGCATGAAGGCCTATGTTTTTTCTGAATGAATTGATATGGATGCATAGTTAGCTTACTGTATGCATGATATGTGGATGTCTGTCTTCTACACTGCTACTCTCCTTCTCTGCAATAGAACTGATCTTGATGAAAGCTAGCCCAAACTGAGTATCTTTCTTGAAAGGTTGTCTACAAACCACCTTGATCCTATCCCAATACTCATCACGAGCATCCTCACAAAGCTGATCTGTAAACACAAACAAAAGAATGCAGTCAGCTAACAGGAATCATTGGCATGTCTTTAAAGTCTTTTCTTACTTACACATGCATGAATTTGTTCTAAAAAGGCTGGAAAGTCAACTAAAAGATATGGCTCACTCAGGTAGAGTTGAAGGTTATTCATGGCTATGTACATCTTGTTGGGCATTAGATTTGACTGGGACTGTGTCATTCATGTATCATTCTAACAGTAAAATGGTACCTCACAAACCTTTGTACAGTCAAACCTGTCTATAGCGACCGCCCAAGGGAAACACAAAAAGTGGTCTTTGTAGACAGGTGGTCTTTGTAGACAGGTTCCTTTAGTACATGTTTCAATGAGAAACCATTTTCAAAGGAAACGAAAATAGTGGTCTCTGTAGTCAGGTGGTCTTTGTAGACAGGTGGTCACTAAAGCAGGTTTGACTGTATATACCTTTTGGACTATTCTCAAAGTAGAATTTATGTACCTAATCCCCATTCTTTGTGATTTTAGTTGAATGTAGAAAAATATACTGCAATAGACTGAACTAAGGGGAAGAACCTTGTGAGTATGGTCCATTGTTCTAGTACACTAATCATGTTAATGGTCTTGGCATTCCAAGTATATCTTACCTCTAGAGAACATCTTAACACCTGTCTTGTTTTTGCCTTGCTTACTATCCATGGGTGTCATACAGCTTGTGGTTGGCACCAGAGTCTTAAACTGATCATCGGACGCTGAGGACCGACGCACTAGAATCTCAATCAAAGCTGAACCATAGTTCCCTGTATTTTTAGAACAATAGTGGTGGTAAGAGATAAGTGGTGGGATGACCAGAATATAAACATTTTTTTTTTAAATCAAGGCAGAACTATATATTTGGTTTGCATTTTTAAGTGCAATCATGTCAAACCTTTTGGGGGATTAAGGTTACCTGTTTACCGGGGCCAGTTCTGTTGTTATTTATTCCCAGCAGAAAAAGCCTTTCACCTCGCTAATGAACAAGTTCCCAAATAATTTGTCTCTGAATAGCCAAAACTATTTCAGTTTGGGAATTTCATGTTTTTCACTTTGTGAACAACATGAATGAGGAGACAATCAATCATGTATATCACACAAAAAAGAATGAGATATAGTTCATGTCTTTGCAATTGTATTACCATTTACTGGCTATTGCAATATTACACTGAAAATTGAAGAGAAATGAAACTGATATAAGAAACTTTTAATGTCTAGTGTGCATATAACTTTCAGAAATTTAAAAAATAGTCAAGATTCACAAAAGTTTCATGCCTCAAAATGACTTATAAAACTGATAAAATTGAAGAAGCTGTACAGGTACACATGCAAAATAATGTGGCATGTACATCAGAGATGTTTACGAGACCACATGTCCCAGGGCCAAGATGAGAAGAATTTTTTAAAGAATTATATTCACTAAACATTGTAAAAAATATGTCTCAGACTCTCAGACCCAAGACCAGACATATCCAACATCTAAGACCAAGACTATGAATTCAAAAATGGGGTCTAACCTATGTCTATGAATCCAATCTTAACAGCTCTCTCCAACTGAAACTCAACTTGAACTGATCCAGATCGGTCACCGGGAGCACACAGCCAGCGTCTCCATTGGTTGGTTTCAAGCAGATTTTTTGCACAATGGTCTGCATCCTATAATGAAACAAGACAATGAAATATTTCAAATATTTGAATGGAAGTGTTTGTTTTTATTAAGAATTTAGAAGCTTGCTTGATTCATATTATAGATTTTCATTTTGGTTATATTTTCATGTTCAGATATTATAATCTTAAATTATTGTTCTTCAAATGAATGGGAGGAAAAAGCAGTCAAATTCTTTTTAAAAACACATCTGGGACTTCACCTGTCATCTCCTTCTCTCCAGGAAACAACTTGACAACCTGGCCATGAACATCTTTTTCTGTACAATGTACAACTAGACTTAACCTGTCATTAACCACCTTATCCTGTTCAGGTTACACGAAGCGAAGGAGTAAGGAATTGCCTTATCCTCATCAATCAATCTCAGTTCTCCCGGAAATGTAAAATCGCGCTGACCGATATTTCGCTCAGTTGGGAGTTGGGGGGTAGTGAACACTAAAAAAATTAAAAATTAATGATGATGATGGTAATGATGATGATTGATGATGATGATGATGATGATGGTAATGATGATCAATGGTGATGATGGTAATGTCGGTGATGGTGGTGATGATGATGGTGGTGATGACAGTGATGATGATGGTAATGACAACTAATGATGATGATGCTCATATTCATACTCGGTCATCATACGTACCTATTACTAGTACTAGTACTCATGCCAGTCATGGCGTCATGCAGTAAAAATTCACACTAGACCCCTAACATTAAACAAAAATACCAATTACAGTCACGTCATGACACTAAAGTTTGTCCGACTATTCTCATTTCGATCGTGTCGACTACTCACTACTATACTCAGTATTGACTCTCACTTCTAGCTGCTTAGATTAAGCTAAGTCAAGTAAGTATTAAAGTCGGAGAAGCTCTAGTGAACACAGAATAGTGATTTCACATAAAAGTTAAACTAAGCAAGTGGGACTAGACAGTCTGAGTAGACTACTAGTAGGGCTGCGTGCAATCTCTATGGGAAGGATTTTAGCACACAACATCGGGTCGCGATCAGACACCCTACTACTAGTACGTCTACGGCTACGCCTGAGACTGAGTACGACTACGAGTGACAACTCGTAATCATATATCATGACATTTGTATACATACATTCAATTCTTGTCGCAAATTTAAATGATGCAAAGTATTCAATTATAACAGCTTGCTTACTTGAGAGCTGAATGAAACAATATTCTTCAGTTTTACAGGAGCCATCTCGTCATGCGACACATCACATCACACAGCTCCAGTGCACAGTTGGCCGGTCGAGCAACACCTGTACTGTGTGTACGTGTACATGGTACATGTGGTGGTAGTACATGTATTATTTAGAAAACGGCGCGCCAGAGATTTTATGCGCATGCGCTCTACATACAACTTCATATCATAACTTTACATCTAATCCATAGATAGATAGATAAATGGTATTTATTGATTCATTTTCATGTAGGGCCTATCGCAGTTACAAGTAACTGAATTGCTCATGAATAAAACATTGATGGAAAAGACAATTATATATTTCAAGAGATTTCACAGTAACAAGTAACTGAATTGCACAGGAATAAATTGATGGAAAAGACAACATTTCAAGAACATTTCTAAATTTTTAAAACTTAAACCTGGTAGCAAACTTCTTGGAGAGCTCGTTCTTGAATATCATAATTACCCCCACGGGACAGGAGGAAATACAGAAGCGGATCTAGAGGGGGGGTTGGGGGGGTTGCAACCCCCCCCCCAAAAAAAAATCCGGGGACCATTTTTTTAAATCTCATCTTTTTTAAAACTTGTAATTTTATTTTATTCTATTTCTATGTATTTATTTCATTTATTATTATTATTATTATTATTATTATTATTATTATTATTATTATTATTATTATTATTATTTCTTTTTGGGGGAGGGGGTTGGGCGAACAAATGTCACAGAGTCCCTTGCCCCCCATCAGCTTTTTGAGGACACGGGCCACCGCCGAAGTGACAAGCTAGGCCAGCGTTGCCGATTCTCATCCCCAAAATCCCACATTAAAAAAAAAAAAAATTGGGGGATTGTTGAAGTCTTTGGGGATGAAAAATAAATATTTGGGAATGAAAATAATATTGAGTTTTATGAAAAACGAATTTGGGGATTTTCTGTCAAAATTTGGCAACTTTGGGGATATTTTAAGTGTCGTTCAGGGATTTGTACAGAAACATCCAAGGCGTCTCTTCTGCCAGTCCATCATATTTGACTGAGATTTGCCAGTGAGTATCAGTGACAAGCTGTTCATAATAAAAGTATTAGGCTAACAGTGCTTATTCCAAGGTCCCCAATTCTTTGTATCTGTGTTGTTAACTGGCCTTACATTGCAGGAAAATGCAACTTAATTTTACAAATTTTCATGGGGTTAATTTGGCAACGACCTCTATACCAAAAATAGTGGTGTTTTAGATGCAAGAAAACGCCATTTTCACACACAGATTTTCAAAATTTTCCCTACTGTGGAGGGGACACCCTCCACACCCTCCTCTCGCTCGCTCCGCTCGCTTGGACTCGGTCGCTACGCTCCCTCGCATACCACCCCAACCCCCTTTATAAAAAGCTGGATCCGCCCCTGAAATATATTTTTTTTAAATGCAAGATATGCCAAATGACTGGTTGGTTACTTCCGATTTAACCCAGGATACAGTATTTGATGATATCAGAACCAAACTTATGAAGAAAAAAAATAATAATCCAAATATATGCTAACAAAGTAGTGTTAGAATCATGTGTTCCTAAAAAGCATTTTGGGATGAACTTCATGACCCCTGACCAGGTCAATAGGCTGGTTTACTAACACATTCAAATGTTATGCATACTGTTGAGCAGAAAGGTTGTTTTTTGACAACCCAAAAGCTTGTCCGATGCTTGCCCGACTTAGCAACAAGTAATGTGTGCCAAGACTGGATTCCAAGTATTGTAGTTCATGATCAGCGGGATCAGGGGCAGCGGAGCGATTTCCAAAGTGGGGGGTATATACCAACAAAAAAGGGCACCTACAAAGGGAAATCTCAAAGCGAAGATATACATTTTCTAGACAATGGTATATACCCCTACATAAATATTGTGATTATATTATCAGGGATGATTTCAATATTTGTTTCTCTTTATACACCATACACGACATTTTAAGCATCATACTTTGCAGTTGGGTGTGATGGTCTGAAAATTCATTTGCGAGCAACGGTGAAGCGAGCAAGAACATTTTTTAAAGATTTGTGGGATAATCTTGTAAAGAGGAAAAAACCCAATCCTGATGGGGTTATAAGCACATTCTCATAACGGGAGACTCAAAAGACCTTTGATAAGTAACATAATTATATCATCTATAAATGTGAGCGAGCTTTGAGGAAATTGCTCGCTTGAAATTAGGGGCCGCGTTTAATGATGAGAGGAAAAGGAGACACTTATCGAAAGGGATAAGACACTTCTTAGGAAAGAAAAAGGAGCACGTGTCAAAGTACAAAGGGTGATTACCAGAGGTGAAACTGATGGGGAACTTCTTACACCTACAAAAAGAGGCACTCACATGCAGGGATGAAAAAAGGCACTTATGAGAATAGTCGACGAAATAGCTAGGGCACCCATCAGATTTTGATAGGGGCATTTAAAAGAGGTGAAAAGGGGCATTTATGAAAAGGGGATGGGTCCCTTATTAGAAAGGTAAAGAGGCACGTTTCATTGTTAAAAGGGAAATTATGAGAATGAAAAAAGGGCACTTATAATAAAGGAAAATGTACATTAGTTGAAGAATAGGGGCACCGCTCAGATTTTAATAGGGGCATTTATCGATGATGAGGGGGCTTTTATGAGAAGGAGAAAGTGGCTCTTATTAAAGGGAAAAAAACACTTATCAGAGATGAAAAGGGGTAATTATGACAAAGGGAAGCGGGCACGTATAAAAAGGAAAAAGAGCATTTATTAGAAAGGGAAATGGGCACAAAATAAAAGGGGCAGTTATTAGATGTAAAAAGGGACACTCATCAGAGATGAAAAGAGCACTTATCAGGAGGGGATGGGGCACTTGTCAAAGTATCTCTCAGATTCGAATTGGGGGCAATTATCGGAGGTGAAGGGGGCACTTATCCAAAGTGAAAATGAGTAACTTCTCGTATCTGAAAAGGGTTATTTACCACAGATAAAAAGTGGCATATATGAGAAGGGGAAGGGGCACTTTTTTATATGGGGGCACTTATCATTAGTAAAAGGGGCAGTTATTAGAATTGAAAAGGGGCACGTGTGAAAATATAAGGTACGCTTATCCGAGATGAAAAGGGTGTAGTTATTAAAAGGGGAAGCCGGGCACTTCTTACAAAGGAAAAGGGGCACTTGTCAAAGTAAAAGGGGCACCTCTCAGATTTGAATAGAGCACTTTTCAGGTGGGGATGGGGCACTTGGCAAAGTATCTCTCAGATTCGAATTGGGGGCAATTATCGGAGGTGAAGGGGGCACTTATCTGAAGTGAAAAGGAGTAACTTCTCGTATCTGAAAAGGGTCATTTACCAGAGATGAAAAGGGGCATATATGAGAAGGGGAAGGGGCTCTTTTCTTTTATATGGGGGCACTTATCATTAGTAAAAGGGGCAGTTATTAGAATTGAAAAGGGGCACATGTGAAAATATAAGGTACGCTTATCCGAGATGAAAAGGGGGTAGTTATTAAAAGGGGAAGCCGGGCACTTCTTACAAAGGAAAAGGGGCACTTGTCAAAGTAAAAGGGGCACCTCTCAGATTTGAATAGGGCAATTATCAGAGGTGTAGGGGGCACTTATCAAAAGTGAAAGGGACAAACTTCACATGAATAACTTTAGATACTCCATAAGTGCACATATTTTTTTCTTCATAGAGCGAAAAGACTCCTTTTGTAAAACTGCCCATGAATCATGCATAGATGTATTGTCATGTCGTAAGGCCATAGAATGTATTAGTTATTTTCAAATCATTGCGTTTATATCAGCCTATCTGTGTATAAAAGAAAGAAAAATTGTTGCCTTCAATTCTGATCTAATGAAAAACCTCACTTTAGTAGTTTAGTAGGCCCTACCGATTGTATTAATGAATTATCGATACTGCAGAGACCTTTATCACCTATGCAATCAGCGGCAATGATGGCCCCAGAGCCATCTACAATTATGGCATAATTATGTCAGGGGGAGGGGGACATGCTTTTGTTTTTAGTTTTAAAAAAGATTAAATTTACGTTATTATCCTATTTTTTTTAACCGTTTTTTGTTGAAAATCATCGGATATCACGAACATTTATAAATCACTTGTATGGAATTCGAAATAAGTCATGGTTTAAATGTATTGGGGGCTAGCGCCTCAAGCCCCCTCCCACCAGTACGCCAGTGACTGCATGGTATGTAGGCCCTCATTTACAGAAGACGTCTGGACCATCTCCCACACACCTTCCAACTCATCAGGGGTGGCGATCCGGTGGGATGGGGACATGAAAGAAAGAAAGAAAAAACCCGAAAGAATGTATCAACAACGGATAAACATAATTTACCGAAAATGTCGCTAGATTGCAAAGATTGCAAAATGCATTTTTTTTTTTTAAATTCCATGTGTGTGTGTGTGTATGGTTGGGGGTGTTTATAGGGATGAACTGACACTAGACTACCCTCCCCCTTCCCCGTCCAGGTTAATTAGAGAGAGAGTGGGGAGGAGAGAGAGAGAGAGAGAGAGAGAGAGAGAGAGAGAGAAGGGGGAGGGAGAGAGTTTTATCAAGTAAAACGATTTATGCAAATACAGTCGAGTTGTTAATGTTACAACCGCTGATGTGACTTTGACTTTTGCATCTCATTTGCAGTCAACTTTTCCGTCCGCCTCCACCCCTCCCCCTTCTCTCTCTCTCTCTCTCTCTCTCTTTCTCTCTCTCTACCTCTCTATCATTTGTCAGCGATTTTCAAGACCTTTTCTGAATGATCTGGGTTTTTAAATATATGTTCAGAGGTATTATGTGAGTAATGTGACATAATAAATGTAATGACCAGCCTCGATCAGCATGCTATTTTCTGGTTCTTCTAAATATGTCTGCGCTCTATAGGCCTATCATCTGCTAATCTTGAAAAGGCCAAGTAACACTTATTCCCAATTCTCGTCCGGATTTGTTTCATTAGATTCATTAGAGGGTTCTATCAAAGACCCTAAATTACTTTCCGCGGTCTACGACTCGTCAAATATCACCAATAATTTGCATTACAATTATATCACATATTTCATAAAGTACAAGCCCCATTGAAAAATAGTTGACTCTTAGTTTTATTCATTGTCTCGACTTAATATTGTCTATTAAAGGGTTATCACATTTTGGCTGTCAATGTTGACTGACAAAAAAACAAATGTCAGACATGAAACGGTTTTCGGTGATTTGGTTTAGCGTGATAAAAGACCAAAATCGAAAGCTAGAATTTTGGACTCGATTAGCTCGATTCATCACAGCTATCTGTGGTTTAGCGCCATCTCTAGCTCTCTGTAATATTGTTTATTGGCGCCTATTATGACGTAGTATCACGTGTCAATTATTTATGCAAATTAGCGTCCTCCGACCTCGCCTGTCCATAGATATCAGAACAGATCATCATGTCGGCAGATTCTCGTAAGAAATTTTAACCATTTAGAATTATTCCTCTTTATTTTGCATAATAGGTGAATCGTTAAAGATCTTAAGAGTCTTTTGAAATACTTTTCATGTACTTCTGCTTTCTCATAATCCGTAATATGGATACCGAAAATTCTTCTAGCCCGAAAGTTTATTGTGTGCTTGTGCGTGCCACATGCATTGCCACTGCGAGTGTGCGTGTGAAGCGAGTGTGCTACGAAGTACGAGTATGATCATGCATGTGCACGCAATGTGATTGTGCGTGAATTTAGATTTTGGTGACATGATTTTGAATAAGTATTATCACTATTATGTGTATGTATCAGTGTTTGTATAAGCATTTCTGAAACATATTTGAAATGTATGACTGCAACTAATGGTTATGTGAGTGCATCACTTTTATCTTTTTTGAACAAAGACAAAATTTAGCCTTCAGTTTTGCATCCGTTTTTCAATTTCAGTAGGGGCGATGGTCAGAGAATGAGGATCGTCCGCATAAACGACGATATCCTCGTAAAGGCGAACAAATTGCGTCCTAAAAAATAAGGATTGTCCAGGTTTTTTTATTAACGACGATATCCTCTTAAAGGCGAACAAATTGCGTCCTAAAAAATGAGGATCATCCACGTTTTTTTCTCCATAAACGACGATATCCTCGTCAACGCGGACAAATTGCGTACTAAAAATTTTCCGACTTCATAAAATGTGAAGTAGAATATCATTCTGCATTCTATATCTTGTTTTCAAGGGAGTAGATTATCTCAATCACACGAAAGAAGGAAAACATGAAATTCCATGATCAGAAGGCATGGAGAGTTGTCCACAAATGACGCCATCAAATTAAATATCGCCCTCTGATGACAAGTTATTTCTTTAGCTTTAACTTCCTTATACCTTGCCTGATTTTGTTCAATTTTTCACTAATCTTATTCAAATCGTTTAAACTTTACAATAAAGGTAACTTAGGATGAAGGTTTTGGTTCCCTTTAAAGACGACATTTCACATTGAGTAAAAGAGTCAGACACGGGACCTAGTTTTGTTGGGTGAACGGTGATGACAGTAACAAATTAGAACAAAGTAGGACAGGCATTTTGAAACTGAGATGGCTATTGTATCAAATTTTATAAGGATATGTGAGCTTTATTTAGTCATGTTTTCATTTAGATCTAGAAAGATGCCCTATCATTGGCTTTTGATTTTGTAAAATGACCACACACACAAACAAAAAATATTCCAATATCAAACAGAAAGGTATATAGAACATTTCAATTTTGGTAGTTCCATAGAATAAAGAAAGCCCAAGACAAAATAGCCATGTGGTGTGAGGAATTTTTTGATGATATTATGGCACTCTCAGTGGAATTAAACATACATGTAGTTTTACTGCAACAACTGTTGACACAAAAGACATATTTGTGTATTGAAAAGCTCAGTTTTGATCATTGTAGGACGGTAGGAGCTTCTTGGATATGAGAAACTTGATCCATCGTCCCATTTATTGGCGACTTGGCTTACAAAGACTTACATCAAATCATTTGTTCACAACCAATAATTATTGCCTGTCAGAAGTCTGGAGCCCATTTGACAATTCCATGTACTGTATGGGATTACTTTATCTGGTTATTACAAAATTTGTTTTGGGGCATTTGGGCTACCATAACATAAGCAAACTGGAAATATGTGTTGGAAGTTTTAGAATTGGGTTTGGAAAGGAAAGAAGGCATGTACACGTGTAATGTTTTAGTAGTACCTACCATAGGAAAGTTGCATTCAAATAATTCTGATGATGAGATGTCTTACAATAGCTGGAATTACCGTATGACTCCTGATTCCATCATGGCTCCTGAGGGAACAGTTTACAAAGACTAACATCAAATCGTTTTTCACAACCAATAATTGTTTCCTGTCAGAAGTTAGAAGCCCTTTTGAGAATTACTTAAAAACAGAATGTTTGCCTTGAGCCATCTGCTTACCACATTTCATTTTTTGGCAGTGTAAACTGAAACTACTGAATATGTATGGGATTTTGTGCTTCTCTACATTTTTTACTGAAATTCCAAGCATTTTGTTGTTGTTCTTTTTTACAGAATACGCTGGTTATGGCGCCGCCCAACAGTCGTAAGTAGTCATGTTTTTTTAATTGATAGAAAAAGGTGTTCAAGATATTACTTTACCTGGTTATTCAAATTCAAACTGGAAAATGTGTTGCCAGTTTTAGAAATGGATTTGTAAAGGAAATAAGGCATCTATAATTGTATATTGTTTTATAAGTACCTTTGATAAGAAATTTGCATTCAAATAATCCTGATGATGAGATGCCTTACAATAGCTGGAATTACCGTATGACTCCTGATTCCATCGTGGCTTCTGAGGGTTCTAGAGTAAGGAAGTAAAATTTAGTTTGATAAGATCATCTGTTATTGATCCTTTGATAAATGTTGATATGTGTACTAGTGAACAGTTTGTTTGCTAAGCCTTAGAACCTTAGGCAGTGGAATGTTTTTGTTTTTTCACAAACAACCCGTTTATATGTAGGTTTTTATGCTTTCTAATTGCTTTAAAGCTCCATTATGTTGTCATGGTGAAATGCTAAAGTAAGAGCTTGTATTTGTTGTTTTTGAAGGTATGGGTATGGAGGCAGTGCTGGATATCAACAGCCTGCAGCTCAACCTGTAGCTAGCAGTGGTTACCAACAACCAGCAGCACAGTATGGAACGGTAAGCCACCTTTAGAGTTAAGTATCTTAAAAAGATAAATCAGAATTGAATGTGGCTGCTTGTGAATTAGAAAGGCAGGGAAAAACAAAGATTCATTTATGGTACTGGTAAAGAACTAGTATTTTGGTCATATTTATTTGCCCAGGGTTGAAGATATTTATTTATCTGGCTACTTAGATTTGTTTTTGGCATTTGGGTTACCATACTTAAATTGGAAATATGTGTTGCAAGTTTTAGAATTTGATTTGTAAAGGAAATAAGGCATGTATAATTGTATATATTGTTTTAAAAGTACCTTTGAAAAGGAATTTGCATTTGAATAATCCTGATGATGATATGCCTTACAATAGCTGGAATTACCGTATGACTCCTGATTCCATCGTGGCTTCTGAGGGAACCGAGTAAGGAAGTAAAATTTAGTTTTATAAAATCATCTTTTATTGATATTATGTTGATAAGTGTAGTGAACAATTTGTGAATGAAAAAGGCAGGGGAAAATAAAGATTTATTTATTGTACTGGTAAAATACTAGCATTGTGGTCTGATTTCTTTACCCAGCCAGGGTAGTCACATCAGTATTTAATACTGCTTTCCTTTGAGCCTTTCGTTACTTTTACCCAAGTATCGCCAGGTTTCCATTTTAAGACACATGAGTTGAGTCTCATGGGGGAATTCAACACCATTTGGGTGTTTACCCGGGTGTTGTCAATCACCGGGATTAGCCTTCAGTTATATGACCAACAAGCTGTATGTAATGCGCTGTCTTTTCCCCATATGGTATAGTCCTCATCTGACATTTGCACCACCCGAAGACTCTCAGAGAGATGAGGGGGTACTTGTTGAGTGGACTACGAGTTTGCTGTGTGCGGACTTGTACACCCATTAATGGTATTTCCACCAAGTCTGGTGTCAGCGAATTATATCCTTCTGCACAAGGAAACTGCCGACCCACCCACTTCAACAATCTGGGTTGAGAGAGACAAATATGGGCAAAACGCCATGTCCAAGGATACAAGGACCAAAAGGACTGAAACTAGGACCTACTGTATGGGAGTTAAAACCCTTCACCGATACATTGAATATATATGTATTTTGAAGTACAGAGAGTGGAATATAAAAGAATCAAGATCTTTCTCAATTTTTGAATAATTCACTCTCCAATCCATATCACTCTTCAACTCAACTGTTCTGATATTTACAGCCTGGATATGGTCAAACAGCGGCAGCTCCTGCTCCAGCAGCAGCCGTAGCAGCAGCACCCCAGGCCTCTACTGCTGGGTATGACTACTCTCAACAACAAAGTCAGCCACAAGGTCAGCAGTCTTACTCAACTAGCACATACAGCAGTCAACCACCAGCACAGCAGCCAGCACAGGCATATTCATCTGGTTAGTATAGTTAGCAATTGAAAGAGTGAAATTTGGGACTTTAGCGTAATTTATTCCTGGAATCTGGATAGCTCCAAAAGAAGTTTGAAGGAAAAAATAGATCTGTGGCAAAAAAAGCAAAATACAGGAAAAGAAATCAAAAAATCTTTCATAAATGTTTTTTAAAAGTAAAATAAAATAAAATGACAGGTTGTAAATGGATTGATGTCACTAGGCCAAGTTTAGTGTATGTAAAATAGCCCTTGAAAATGTGATAATTTTCTGTAAAATCAGTTGCTCATGTGCCATGACATTCAGGGCTTCAGACTGATAATATATAACGACCATATTTCCATGGGAAGTTAATGGAATGGAGCAATGGAGACACTTTTTGATCTGTAACATCTTTTACCTTGGAAGTATTTAGCTACATTTAGATTCCGTTTTACAAAATTAGCCCTTCACAATATTTCGCAGTTCAGGCTAATAGCCTGCTCCAGATTAGTATGTCATTGACTAATCTGGCGTTCCCGCTGCAGAAATCAATGTCGTGTACCGCTATCTTGTCATCTAGATATTTGTGGATGACATGACGAAGTGCATGTACAATACCATTTCACCAATTCATCTTTCATGTTATGTGAAGATACTATGAAGGGCTTATAACTGAGATGAGTCGAAGAGCAAATATGATGCCTTGGCTCCAAATCAATTATGATCAAACTTGGGTCAGATGACTAGTACGTTTGTATATATTGTTCCAAGTACATCCAGACTTGGGCCAGGATTGCTCTTTGGTGACATTCATGTCCTTTGGTCAAAGGCAGGCGAGACACAATCTGGCTATTGCCCTGTTTTTATTGTTGGCAACACGAACATAATTTAAACTGTTTACATATTATCTTCAGGATTCAGCCAGCAGGGCACGGCTAGCACGCCTAGCACAGGATACGCCCAACCTCCTGCAGCTCAGCCATCGTACAGCCAGCCAGCTGCTGCTGCCCCGTCAAACTACAGCCAACCCCCAGCCCAGCCGCAGTCCCAAGGCTACCAGCAAAGTCAACCTGGACAACCTGGAGGCTACAACCAAGGTCAGTCCGCTGGTGGTGGTGGTGGTGGTGGTGGTGGTGGTTACTCACAAGGTGGACAGCCACCCAGTAGCGGCGGTGGATACCAGAGTGGTGGTGGTGGTGGACAGTATGGCCAAGACCAGCCACAAGGTGAGAATAGTGGCCGTGCTGTAGCCTCCAAGGGCCTGGTGCAAGACTCTGTTGTAAGCTTTAAGGTTGTAGACGTCCTACTGACACATGCTAAAAAGATACAGCATGTTTCAATTGGATGTCGATGAAGTGAGACTGATGACTTGCAAAGAGCCACAATTTATTTTCTGTTTACAGTTCTGTGTTCCTGATGTTAAGAATTAGTTTCTCACCAGGGTAGATTCATTTACGTCCCTTGGCTGCCAAAACGAGCCCACTTCTGATTGCGGAAGGGTTTCTCTCTCCAAAGCATTATATTGATGGAATGCCAGTCTTTATTTCATGTATTGCCTATTAAAGAATGACAGTGTCTTGCTTCCAAGAAAACTAATCTCTCAACCCTTGTTTCTTCCATGGTTATGCATAGATGGTTGACCAGCCTCTTTCTCTAACTTTTAAATTTCATTTGACTAACATAACGGCTTGTAGCATCCCCTTTAGATGCTGAGGACCCATCTAGAGAATCTAGCTTTTTTTTCCTTCTTTTTTCATCATGCTGTTTTCCCTGTAGTGAATCTTAGCCACTAGAGCAGTCTGAGAACTGTAACGGCAACCCCAAGCCCAGTGAGTGCATCTGTAGAAATGTGAAAAGAGCAAATTCACATTTTTCAACATACATCAACTTGACATAATCTGCACACTTTCAATTGCTTATGGGTTTTCTCGCTCAGTCTACTAGGGAAATGGCAGTTGCTTTCTTGAGATTTTACACTGCATAAAGTCATGAGAGTATCTGCTTGTTAGCTTTCACTCATGATGATGATATCTACTTTTAAACCTCTAAACTCGCTATAATTTTTTACCAGATGAATATTGATGTGTGCTTCCAGGTCCAAGATGAAATTATGAACAAGTGTGATTAATAATTTGCAGTAGTTTGTAGGAAGCATCCTCATATCATGTGCTGACTTTTATATTAATTAATGTGCTAGATCAGAGATTGCGTTTCTTCAACTGTCCAGCTGGTTACAAGCTTCTTTATAAAAATAATGTCAAGCTTCATATTGCAAAAATGTAAATGGGCCCATATATGTATGTCCTTATCCTGAGCTCCACTCTTCAGATGAAACTATCCCAACAGATTTTTCTATACCAATGTCAAACTGCCTGTTCTAACCATTCTTTCATTTATTTTACTTAGTAACCTGAAGTAGCTGTCAGGAGCAGCTGTAAAGGCCATGTCTGCACAATATTTAATCTTATCTCTATCAATGTTCTCATTTTTAGGTGGCTACCAGCAGCCCCAGAGCTCCGGAGGCTACCATCAACCACAAAGCCAGCAGTCAGGTTTGTTCACACGTCCCTTCCGCTACTCCTTCAGTGGATCTTGTTAATCATCACACATTCTATGCTTTGCATAACGTTAGACATGTTCATATTTGCAGATTCCATTGGACAACAGAGTATCCATCCTATGACGATGATCATCGTGATCAACGCATAAGTCGAAGAGCACTTTTGACATGTCAACACATCTGTTGATAGTGAAAATGTTCTTTTATGGAATGACACTAGTGCGATGTGTCGTGTGTGCTATCAGTGGAATAAAGAAATAGTTTTATGTATCTTTATCATGTTCTAAAGACTTGACTGAATTATCTTAAGTCTTTTAACCGATGACATGATTACTTTGACTTGGATTTTATTCATACTTCCTCACTTTCCTCCAAAATTCACTCCCTAGAAGTGGAAAGAGTGTTGCGAGAGAAATGATCATGAACCTTCACACACCTAGTAACTTTGTGCTACTGCAGTCAAAATGAAGCTCAAAGTCATGAAAGGAAATTTTCCCACCCTTGCTCACTGAGCAACATTAAATGTCTACCACTTGAGTACAAGCAAGCACTAAAGTCTTGATAATAAGACTTCCTATATTAGGTTATCAATCTGAATGATATAATTTATTTTTCCAGGTGGTGGTGGTGGTGGCTATCAACAAGGCGGTGGACAAGGTGGTGGATATCAGCAAGGTGGAGGTGAGTTTCAAAACTATCCTTAGACATACACTGTACTGTAACCTACTAATGAGCATGTGTATGCTGTCTTGTGTGTCTCTAAGTAGACTCCAAAGTACACTGCTCATACGCAGGCTTAAGCAGTAATGAGATATAGAGGCACATTAGCCTAAAGATGTACCACTAAACAGCATTGTGGTGCCATTCTTTATTTGAATTTTCAGGTTAAAGATACAGTACAAGTAGTAAGCTAGTGTTGATGTACTTAGCAGATACACAGGAAACTTAAGTAAAGTACTGAACATGCATGCAAGTAGTGTGCTTAATATCATACAGGTATTAGACAAAGATCAAGTTGAGATGTAATAAGCAGGTGTTATGATACTTCATATTTGTTAAAGTTTTGTCTTAGTGTGTTCGATTTTTAAGGGAATGTATGAAAAGAATTCTGCTGAATGCCAAGTGTTTGCATGGTCAATTGTCTGTATGTACATGTAGAATTAGAAAGATAAGTAGACAGGAAACGTGGATACAGCCCTGATAAGAGCTTGTGGTTAATTCTTGGTGTTTTTATAGGGTACAACCAGCGACCTGGAGGGCCTGGGCCACAGGGAGGTGGGGGAGGATACAGACCCCCTCCTCAGGGTAAGTCTTAACTACGGAGTAATGTGTCAAAGCCAGAGCCATTATAGAGTAAGATGTCTGTGGGGTTAAGTACATCAGCCCAATAGTAAGAACTGTATGAGTAGTATGGCACACTTCAAGTAAGATTGTTTTAAGTTATACAAGTTCATAGCAAGCTACTTAAGTTCTTTCACTGATAACACCGCCCTTCCCTTCACTTTAAACACAGTAGTAACATGCCAACATAGTAATGTAGAAATCAGTGTTTCAAGTAATTTCTAACAAATTGATGAGCCATTTCTAGTCCTGTTTCAGCATGCATGAACATGTTTGACCAGTGGATATGTTAATACCAATCTAGGTGGACCAAGCGGTGGTGGTGGAGGCGGATACAACAGAGGAGGTCGTGATGATGGAGGCCGTGGAGGTGGTGGTTACGGAGGAGGACGAGGAGGGGGTCGTGATGGAGGATTCGGGTGAGTTACAAGTCTTAGACAGATATTCATGGAATGCACAAGGTTTTAATGGTTCCTAAACATGCTCTGGATGAAATTAAGAGGACATGTACACAAAGTAATTACTTTTCTGAATTTTAAATCAATATTTTGAATTTATTTATTTATTTATTTGTATCTTTATTTGTTCTGATTTTCATTGCCTTGTCATGAGACAACATAGGAACTTATATTTTGAGTGATTCAAAAAGCTGTGACAATAACTTTATGGAAAAGAAGTTTTGAGAAGTAAAAAGGTTGTGACAGGTGTATTTGTTTTCTAGAAGTATATTTTTATCGTAAGTTTTAACCTGTGGTATCTTGAATAATGAAAGGCTCATATTGCACTGGAAGTAAAGTAACAATTTCCAGTACATATTATTGAGATGTGCAAAGGCCTGGGTGTTTTTTTAGGTACATCACTTTTTTTTCTTCTTCAAATCTTGGTGTAATGTTTGTTGAACCAAAGCCGATATAGATCTAAAGCTAAGAGTATGATACCCCTATTTTCGTCAGTTCTGGTTCAGGATTTGGTCTATACATTTTATTAAGTGAATTTTATTTTCATAATGAACAGTTTATTTTGATGCGTTTCTCTAACAACATTACATGCCATGGTTTCTCGTTTCAGATATCATCCAAAGTATGAAAATATGTAGTAGTTCTAAGAATATAAACTGTTACAAGTAAAGTTTATTTATTTATTTATTTCATATTTTTATACATGTATGTTTTGTAAAGAACCAGCCAAGTTTCAGACAAAAAGTAAATATTTTTCTGAATTTCTGTAATTCAGACAACAAGACATGAATACGATATATGATGTAGTTATGGAATTTTGAGTGTACAAATGCACATGGGTTTGAAATCGAGAAGGAAGAAAATTGTCATTTTGGAACCATATAGGTACATGTATTGGTAGTGTAAAAAGGTTATACATAGAACTCCATTGGTAATGGGTCAGTAGTAGATGTGTTTGGTTAGAAGGTATTGAGTGAGGTTTGTATTTTACTGGTGTATAATCACTTCTATTTTAGTTTTAAAAAAAAAAAAAAAATCATAGTCGACATGTGGGCAGAAATATATTCCTCATACTTTGAGCAGAACTGGTCGTACATTAGACAATAAAGTTCATGTGAATCTCACTGACATTCACATAAGGAACGTAGACAATCTGCTCTCTGTAAGGCTATCAGTAGATGGACATGAGATTCTTCGACATTGCAAGAAGCACTCACTTGAGCTCGTACCACGCGATATCATGAGCTGAGCACATTTGAACAGCAGGAAATACAATAACTTTTTATGCCTCCGCTACAAAGTAGCCGGAGGCATTATGTTCTCTGGTTGTCCGTCCGTACGTACGTCCCGTTCTCGTGATCGCGTTATCTCAAGAACCGATTGATGGATTACCGCCAAACTTGGGTCATGTATGTATCTTGCAGAGCATCATTTTTGACTGCGCACAGTCGAAGTTCCATCTAGTTTATTTTCTATGCCAGAGGTCGACAGTGATTAATTATGTCACAGGGGGTCCAGAAAGCAATTTTTTTAGGTGTGTATGCATGAGTCCTGTGTAAAAAAAATGAAATGTTAGGGGTGCATACTTAGATTGGGATAGGGGTGCATACTTTGTTGGCACCTATGTGTCCCAGGTGCGTGCGTTAGTGTCAAGTCCTGGGTATGCATCGACAAAGAACACTTTTGTTTTCTTCTCTTGTGGAAGTTAGACCAATGATTTGATATGCCTTAGTCACTGAAGGCTGTCTGTTGCTCCAGATACCTCCTCCCATGGTCCATATGGACATGCTGCATGAAGAAATGATACTATTTGTCATTTCTTCATTGTCCAGTTGGATATCTGCCTGTCCTCTTCATCAAATCTTGAAGACCACAGTGTCCTCCAAACTGTCTTGAGCTTCGTTCTTTAGTGAAACTACAATATGAATTGTTACTAGACAAGAAGCGATTGTAGAAGGTAAATGATGAATTGGATCACCCTACTTCAAGTGACCTGAAGATGGAAACAGATGTGATACGACTGCTGCTTTGACATTGAAAGAATAAACTACATTTATGTACACCACTCACATTATCAATTATCAAACCACACAAAATCAACCTTTTCTTATATTAGCTTCCTCATCCAGGTCAAGTCGAAAGGCACCCTCTAGTTTATCTCTCTATCTCTCTCAATCTCTTTCTCTTTTATCAACCACTTTGTTCACATCTTTTCCTGTACAATAAAGAGCTTCAATTGTACTTTATAATGTACATGGTTGAAGAAAAAACCCAGAAACACCTTACATCTTATCAAAGCATTCATTGAAGAAGCTGTATAATGTCAGCATGGTGTTGCGACCAGAAAGGTATCTGGTTTGAAATCAGTTTCCTCTTTAGTAGTGTATGACATTCATCATCTGACACTCACCTACTGTACACACCTAAGTATGACATCCTTTGGGTACTTCAGTGCTTGCTTACGAGGACTTGTTTTGCATCATCTTGAGGTAAAGGCATTACATGAATGGGAATTCATATAGTTTTCTTTGTGTTCTTCAAGACTATCTGCATAACGAAGCAGGATGTCTTAATAAATACTGAGTTTCTACTCAGTACATGTGAGAGCTTCAATGATAGATTGACCACTCATCTAGAGTTTCACCCACATTTTCTTTGGAAAAAATAAACAAAACAAATAGTTGCATAGACTGAGTGAGAGTTGCAAATATGATATAAGTGGTGATCATTTTCATTACTGACATTGATGACTTTGCATGATATTCTTCATTCTTTCAGATTAATGTTTTTGTTTAAAGACGCTTAGGAGTGGGCTCTCATGGGGAATTCAACACCGTTTGGGCGTTTACAATATTAGGTGTTGTCAATCACTGGGATTGACCTTATATGACCAACAGGCCTTACATGTATGTCATGCTTTATATTTTCCACCCATTCCCCATATGGTTAAGTCATTCTTACATTTCACTCACCCAAAAGACTCTCCGATAGACTTGGGATTGGCCTACAGGTTTGCTGTGTGCAGACTTGTTTTTCCACCAAGTCTGGTGTCACCGAAAACATGGCCTTCTGCCCATGAAAACTGATGTCCCTCTTCCTTAAGTTGAGAAGTTGGGAAGTCCATAAGGAGCATGTTGAAAGAAAATACAATCATTCCTACTGGTTTATATATTTTTGTGTCAACATTCTATTATATACTGACCCATTTACCAGAGGTATTCTAAGAAATGGAGAAACAAAGAAGCTCTTTATAGGAGTTCAAATGATTCAGTGTTGATTGTAAGAAGTGTTGGAACTGGCTGGTTCTAGTAAGAAAAGATTTGGTCATAAAGTGTGAAAATAAGCGATAAACAGTAATTCTCTCTTCCTGTTCACACACCGTTAATGTATTTAATAAATACTTTGCTGAAGATCATTTGTTTTTCTTTAGTACCATTCACTTCTATGGATTGAATGAGATTTGAATGCGTATCGTTATGTGAGTGAAAGAGATATGTTCATATGGTACCCCTTCCCTGTTTTAATTGTATCTGTGATGTTGCAAATATGGCACCTTCTCTACAAAAAAATTCACCAGAAGGAAGATGTAGCTTGTTTCTTTTAGACTATGAGATTAGGCTGAAGCCATGCTACATGGTTAATGGTTATTTTTGAAGCCCCTGTAATATGTAATATGTTTTGATATAATCAATTGTCATGTTTATTTAGCAATTTTATCCAAGAGGAAAATGATTTTTGTTTACAAAGTTGCTGCATATCTTCGATGACATAAAACACTAAGAAGCCGTTCGTATTTTGATAAAAGGTTTCTGTAGGTTAAATAGTATGTCAATACAGCATTTGTGCTGAGCAAAAATCTGTTAGGCTGACGTTGTTTGCCGAGTGATATAGAGATGTCCAGTTCAGAACAGACATTGAGGGAATTAGGTTTTGATCAGTTCTAGGATAAATAAGAATATATTTCTAAATATGTTACGTGTATTACAAGTTACTCAAATTGTTGCAATTTCATAGAATTATTCCGTCTGATTGGTTTTGTCCACAGCAGTGAAAACAAAAAGGTGTTTAATAGATATTAGCCATTATATTTGATAGTGAGTGAATGGAGTGATTTAATTTCATTTTTTAATTTGAAGAAGAAATAATAATTTTTTAATTTACATAATCTTGTTAAAACATTTTATTGAAGCCTGTAGAGTAAATAATTAAGTGATGCCGTTTTCCACAGAATTTTCTTGTATTAAGAAAATAATGAACCGTGTATATGTGACATGATGATATCAATATAAAATTAAGTAAGGGCTTTGTTGTTGAAATGTGTTACCTTTTTTTGAAAATGTGCATTTTTTAAAAATACATGAAAGGGTATATTTTGGGTAGTAATGGCATTGCACATATAAACAGGGAGCAGAATGATGCTTTTCTTATCACTTGAAAAGTAGTCTTGATAAAGTAATCTGATGATACATAATGTACATGTACATTGTAGAAGTATGACAATAAGGAATGCAGAATATTTTTTCTTTGAACTTTTTTATCCTTTTAAAAATCTTGTTATTTTATTTCTTTATTTTCATATTATTTTATTGCGTATGGTGGTAGGAAACATTGAAATTGCAATTGGAAACATGTTTTTTCAGGCATATGTTGTCTTAATTCATGTTTTTGGTGAAATTGTGAAGAGAGGTTTATTTTTTGAGAACCAATATTTCCAAAGAAGAGGTGATTTATCTGTCAGACATTTATGCTTGCATTCAAAGTCAAATGATTGTGAGCCTTGAGTGTATTTAAGATGCAAGAAGAGAAGAAGAAGCAAAAGCAGTTTGCTTTACGGATAAAACAGGGCATGTGTTAAGAAGAATAAACCTCTCTGGACTAGTTAGAATCGTGTAAAATGTACATGTGTATATGAATATTGCCTGATTAGTCCTGAACAGTTGATCTTCCTTCTGACTAGCCGGTATCCACAAGAAGATAATGAAGCTGATTAAGGCTGTAGTGAAGATTGTAAAGAGGCTTAAAGTGAGACCAGGGAAGGCTGTACCTCATGGGGTATGCAATGCCCCCTCTCTCCTAAGCTCTTGCTCGTTCTCAAATCAACTTCCCCTTTTATTTGTCCTCTATACAACCAGTGATCGTGGTGGCGGCAGGGGTGGATTCAATAAGTACGGTGGTAAGTTTAGGTCACCCACCTCTGGTGTGTCATCAATGTGTTCTTCATTTATTTGTTATTCTTAATGAAAAAATAGATAGATAAAACCCCCTTAATGGCATTATTTGAAAGGGTTCTTGTCGTGAGAGCATTTTCTGTTTGGATGGGTAAATTTATTCACAGGCTCAGCTTTCAAACTTTTCTTTAAGGCGGGTTATTTACAGGATTGGTTTTCAATCATTGAAAGTACTTCTGAACTTAGTGTAAAAGAAACTTAAT